>JAOTQR010012961.1:0-37433 GCA_025774065.1 Solanum ossicruentum
CTTTGTCCAGGAGCGAGCTTTTGGGTAGCCCTTTATGTGTTTTATGTATTTCGAGTCGGTTATGTATATGTACTTCCATTCGGATTGTTTATATAGAGGTCTGTGGATATTTGTGGATAGTGGGTGTGAGAGTTTTTCTACGTAGGAGATTGTTATATGTTTTGACACTCATCAGGAGGCGGGACCGTGTTATGTTATGTTTGATACTTTATTAGGCGGCAGGACCGCAGCGGAGACCTTGTCGGTCTGCGTTGTCATGTGTATATATATATATATGTGTGCTTGTCATTGTATTCTAGGTGCTGCTGCAGGTGCGGATAGTCAGTAAAACAGAGTAAGCTCTGCCAAAATTTCGGTAGAATTCGTACATGTAAGGATGGAGTTTGGGGTTGAACGTTGGTCTAGGTGTCCAATCGACACCAGTCATGGCCCCGGGGTTGGGATGTGACACAATCTAATGGATGATGTGACAAAAAAATTTAAAAAATCCAAGGAACATAATTTCTTTATTTTTTTAAAAAAGTTCCCACTAGTGTGTGTCTGTATTTAATAATTAAAATTTTTAAAAAAAACCACCCAACCGCAATCACCCTTTTTCTTTTTTCTTCATACTCTCCTACCCTCCTTCTCTTTCTACAAAACCCTACTGGCCCTCCACTTACTCGTATCTTCTTCCTCAACCTCCTCACCACCACCCTCCTCCCACTCCATCCACCTCTTTTCTCTTCTTTTAAACTCCTCACCTCAGACAAAGTACACTATCTTACCAAATATATAAATAGAAAATCACATTCAAGACCCACATATTTTTTTTTACTCTTTACTTTTGAGATTTTATTTTCTTTAGAAAGTTATGGATTTTTTGGTGAAAAATAGAAAACAACCACGACTGAATATGAGATTTTGTTGGACGATCTCTGATAGTACTGATTAGCAATGGCAGTGCAAACGATGGGCAAAAAATAAGTTTAGGTAAAATTCACAACAAATAAACTTATGTTTTTTTTGAGTTAGTTAAGAATTAGAATTTGTTTAGCATATAAAATTATAAAAACGAAGAACATCGATGACTGGCAATGATAGTAAGTGGCCGAAGAGTACTTTGAAGAAAACATTATTGCTAATGACTTTAATTTTTTAAAAATTAATTTGGAATTAAGATTTAATTAGTGACCACAAATATTCGAAAAAAGAAACTGTGTAAAAGGGAAAAAAAGTGATTTAAAAAATCAAATATGAAAATTTAAAGAATTTCCAATGTAGCATTGTGGCATTCATATGACGTTAATATTTTATAGGCGCGTATGCAATACACTTACTATTACGAGACTGGTATTATAGTGTTAGGGTGAAATTAATTAATCTGATAGTTGTTAAGGGATATTTAAATGCCCATGCAGCAAAGTGCTAAATAAGTTTTCCTACAAAATTCAGAAGAATTTTTATGTATTTTCTCAGTGAAATACTATAGAGTAATATGAATATTCACTATTCTTCTTCATGTTGTCGATAATGTTCCACATTGTCGATAATGATCTACTACTATTACCATTATGATTATAACGACCACAACTTTATAATATCTCTATGATCTTCCTTCATAAATACATAGACAATGAAAATTCACAATATTTACCTGAATATTTAAACACATTTCAAAGAATAAAAAGTCTCTTACCTCTATTATATTCATCTCGTAACATTTTTTATTTGCTTTAATTTTATAACATAGAGGTTAAATTTGCAAGGTAAAAAGTACTCTAATAACTAATATATTATTTTATTCTATATGTTAATAGATATTCTACTTTTATTTTTACTTGTTACACTAAAAGTACATTTTTCACATTTACTTATTTCTTTTAGCATATTAAGAGGAAAAAAGTCATACTTTATTCTTAGCATTATCTTTTTTTTCAAATTATTTGTCAAAATTCAAGACTAAACATCAATTAATATAGGTATGATGGTAAATTTCGATATCAGTTACATTATTTGTTAAAGAATATATGTACAAAGTACAAACTGAGCAAATAAGAATGAATGGAGAATGTAACAACCCGACCTAGGAGCCTAGACGTCACACGACAAATGAGATACCCGAAGGCACCTCATCCAAGCCATCTTAAGCATTAATAGGCATTTAATAGAAATATTTATGGGAAAATAAGAAAAAAAGGACTATGGGCCATTTAAGCAATGAAGCAATGTTAAAAGGTATTGAATATAACTAACTTCATGTGTCTATAAGCATATCAACTACATTGATGGATGGAACCAGTAATGATCAGTCACCATCAAATAGAAAAGAAGTAATAGTTGTACAACATAAAAAAGTAACCTCAAAAGGTCTACAAATAAATTGTATCAAAATAGCACTAAGATACATGATATAATGAAAAACGGTAGAGTCCCAACCTAAAGGCTCCCCACAAATACCGAAGCTAGTCTTGAAAGTTGAACAATAGCCACGAGCTGATGGAGGAGTGTCTATCCCTAAATGGTTGAATTTATGCATATAAAATATGCGTTCGTACATTGGAATGTACTAAGTATGTGAGATGCAATGTATGTATGAAATTGTGGTGCCATCATTCATAAATACTACATATAAGTATGTAAGAGATAAGAGATACATAAAGTGAGCTTAAGCATGCACAGGGAATATGACTCAATATGTATAAGAGTCAAATGCATGAGAAATAACATGTAATGGAAACATATCATAGAGTCACATAAACTTTTGGGAGTATGCCTAAATCGACATTTAAGACCGTGTGAGCTATTACATGGAATCCAACATAACCCCCTACTTTGGCACGGGGAGACCACTTGCCAGGTGGAACTTCGTCAACTTCACATGCATCATAATAAATAAATGACTTACATGGATCCACTAGTCTAGCCTTCAAGGGCTCCTATGGTGTCACGTAGTTAGGGACATTGAGATTTAGCTTTAAGAGGTCATACCTCAACTAATGGAATAAGTTTCAATCTCAAGTCCTCTTGGTGATAAGTCATCTCACAAAATCTTTAAAACATAACTTAGAATCATAGGTAACACAAAGTAGCTTGAACTTAAGAACCACCAAGTGAGAATTGTCCTTCCATCTTGGGATCTTTCTAAAACATCTTTTAGGAAAATTCTCAACATGCTTATATCTTTGACAAATCATTATTTTAAAGTTAACATTAATGCCCTAATCATTTCCATAAATCATAGAAAGTTGTAGTTGAAAACTAGGTGGGCTTGGCTTTTTAAATGGAACAATCATAAATCACATAAAACATAAGAAAATTTCTCTTTGTAAGGACCATTGAAAACACCCATCCTTTATCAAAATTGAAATCCATCATAGGGTCATCCTCAATAGTTCAAAATTGCATATCTACTTAGTAAAATAGTTGTAGGATATCATAAGTAGCATATAATAAGATAAGTATAATAAAATCATCATAAGAATACATATTAACTTAAGGAAATTAAAAAGATGTAAAATACTTGAAAGGGAACTTTATCGGTAGAAGGGTACCCAAAAATCAACTCACATACCTTGGCGAAACTTGAGGAGAAACAAACTTGAAGCTTTGAAGAAAAAACCATGGAACCTGCCCAAGCTTGTTCTTGAGAGCCTTTTCCTTAGATAATTTCAGAATAGAAGAATGAGGGATTGAATGAGGAATTTAGGGCTTTAAGGCTGAAATGAGGACCCTTATTCGATTCCTAAATGACATAGTTTAGAAATAGGATTGACAACTACCAGATTCAACCTACAAACCCCACTTACAGGCTGTAGGCCTATCTTTAGGTTGTAGGCCCCTTTCATCTAGTAACACATCTAAAATTCCTGAAAATTGAATTTTGCTGGACCCTAAACACGAGGCCTTACTATAGGCCATCTAACCACCTATGCGTCGTGGTTAGGCTCGTAGTGTCCTTCCATATTTAGCTATTTTTTCTTATTTTTTGGGTGTCATTCCACGAACCGCTCTACATCCATATCCTATTTCACGGGTTGTCTAATAACACGTAGGCCACCTGCCGATAAATTTCAAATTTCCTTCATGTTTGATAGTCTAACTCATGACCCTACCTACAAACCATAATGTATCTTATGAGCCTTCACTTGGTTTGTGGGTTACCCTACACTAGGAAACTTTTTCACCCTGAAGTGTTATGTTATAGAGCCAATTCTACGGGCCATAACTATACCAATTGGCGGTAAATAACCCTCGTGGACCAGACTTCATGTTATTTTCAGGCTAACATTTCTATACTCAAGGCTCCTAAACTGGGGGTCATTATAATATCACTCCCTTGGGAACATTCTTCCTCGAATGTACTTAAAGGTAGGATGTAAGGAGTAAACTAGCAGCTAAAAACACAATATGCATGCGAAAATAGTAAACATCATTTCTCAAAATTTTCAAATTTAACACTTAATACATGTCTCAAAACACTCTATAAACATCCAAATGCATACATCATAAAAAACCTAAAATGCATGAAATATGAGATTTTAGGAAGTATTTCTTATTACCTTAGGCTTGAATAGAGTGGAATAGATGTGGATAACGTTTTATCATATCTGCTTCTGCTTGCCATATAGCAGCCTCAACTTGTTGGTTTCCCCAAACCACTATGACGGATTCAACTTCCTTGTTTATTAGCTTTTCACTTGCTGGTCTAAGATTTCAACAGGCACTTCTTCATAACTCAAATCTTCTTCAATGTTCACATCATGCAAGGGAACTACGGAACTTGGATCACCTATAAATTTCCTCAACATTGACATATGGAAGACCAAATGAATCAAATATAACTCATTGGGTAGATCCAACTCGTATGCCACTTTTCCTACTCTCTTTACCATCTTATAGGGTCCCACATACCTAGGGCTGAATTTTCCTTTCTTAATGAACCAGATCACACCTATCATCAAAGATACCTTTAAGTACACCCAATCACCATCTTAGAACTCAAGTTCCCTTCCTCTCACATTAGTGTAGGACTTTTATCAACTTTCGGTGGTTTGTAATTTTTCTCTTATGCTTTTAATTTTTTCCATGGCATTTATCACCAAGTCCTGTCCTATTAACGCCAACTCACTGACTTCGAACCACCCGATGGGCGATCTACACCATTGTCATCCCAATACTTGCATAAATGTTATTGGTGTAAGCGAACTTGATAAGTGGAAAATGCTCATCCGAACTCCCCTTCAACTCTAATACACAAGCTCTCAATATGTCTTCCAAAGTATGAATAGTCCTTTCGTCTTGCCTGTCAATTTGGGGATACAATGAAGTCTCACACACAATATATAAATGCAAATCAGACACTAGAATGTAGACACCCATGCTCACAAAGGACATCCAATCAATACACAATTATAGACCATACGCTTGCCCTTATTTTTCATCACCGTGACTCTCTAATGACCTTTTTAGGATGACTTTAGGACTTTTGCGGCATGTAACATAGACTAGGACAAAGGTAAGGTATATTTAGGATCATAGTCACTAATATAACCATCCAAGATGGTACCTTGGTTTAGCCATCTTGCTTCAGCCCCTAAATTCTTATTTTTCCCGTTTTCCCACTTTCTTTGCCGTTGGGAGTCATTTCTGTTTTCATTCATTCTTTTTATTTCTTATCTTTTTCGCTCTTTTATTTTACTCAGGGTTACACCCAAAACATTTCTTTTCCTCTCATTACTTGACTCTTTTCCACTCTTAACTTTTCTGCTTTTCCTGCAATAGTCACTCTCAACTTAGTATTTTAGCCTGAGTTGAGGTAGACAGTGTCTTTTTAAAAGACCAGGGCTAGCATAAGCCAACCTTAACTTAGCCTTTTAACTGGAGTTGAGGTTCACAATGTCCTTAGAACTAGGGTCAAAGTAATATCTTCAGATAGATAAGGAAGATGAGTTGACTAATTACAAGAAAAGTTCTATTTAGGCTCAACTTTTGGTTCAAAGGGAACAATCTCATCGGGTTGGTCAATTTTACGCTAAGTGGCTTTAAAACAAAAATGGCCTAAGATCCTATCCTAATCTAATCAGTCAACTGTTTTAGAGGGACTAACCAAGCAAGTTTTAGCTTACAAGTGCATTAACCAAATCAAACAAATGAGCTCACACACATGGTATAAATCCTACACTATTCAGTACTAACCAACACAATCATGCTTCATTCATCAGGATACCAACTAGACAATGTATATAATGCATTACAAGGATCACATAAGTCAGTCAAAATGGGATGCATGCATATACAAACATTTTGAAAGTTTTTAAATTGGGGCATTTTTTTCTTAAAAATTATGGGTTACTATAGCCTTTTATACACGCTTATATTTACACAAACAAAACAAACTAGACACTGCAGTTATACTAAATAATATACCTTCAAAGAAAAGAAATATGACCAAAAAAACTCCTTGGGGTTCAGGATGCCCTACTCTCGACAATACGTTATATATTATCCCCAATGCATATCAAACCAGTGCATATAATAAGGGAAGTGATCATACATGTGATGCCCTAGACATCAACAGTAGTTGCGTACCTAATTACTCAAATGTCATCAAGTTTCATCATGGGTTGCCTCCCATGTAGCGCCTGATTTATTGTTGTGGCACGACATACCCAAAACAACACTTACTTTTTAGCTCGAGGATTTTGAACTGTGTCACTGGATAGTGCACTATTTTCCCTCGGATTCACTGCTACTGAAAGTTGGCCCATTTGTTGTTCCAAGTGTTTGATTGAGGTTGAGTATGACTCAACCACCTAATTTATTCTTGATACATCAATCCTCAGCTCTTTGACTCCAGCTTTAGTTGAATCAATCTTTTGAAGCAATTTTTCCACCATCTCCTCCAACCTCAAGTTGCTTGACGCACTTCTGGCCCTATCTCTATTTCCAGGATATACATATGCACTGTTTCGATCATTTTGTTAATCGACTAGTTGTTACCAATTTCCTTGATCACGGTTGTCCCCTTTATCATACTATCTATCCATTGATTGTTCTGACCTTGGTTCCCGGAGTTGCAAGTCCGGAAACCTCTTGATTGTTTGCGAACTTGGCATACGCATAAACCTCAAAGACATAATCATTATATAGATTTTCCATCTCTACAACCTTGACTTTTTCAAGCCCACCAGTTACCAATTGCTTGGTCAGTAAGTCTATATGAGTCTTAATGTGAGCCATGTCCTAGTCTCACTCCTCTTCTCCCCTTTTTTGCTCTACTGATATTTCAAAGATGAAACCAGTGCTATCGAAATCCCTTATCATACCATGATCGATTATTCTTTGAGACTTGATCCAGAATCTTTGTGGCTTCTTGAATATCCTTGACACGAATAATCCTCTAAAGGTTGCATCAACAATTAGTTTAGTGACAAAATTGAAGGATTTGTAAAATACTTCTTTCAAATGTTCATTTGTGAGGCTGTGGTATGGGCATTGCTTGAACTAATTTTTGAACCTCTCCTAAGTCTCATGTAGGGCCTATGACGGTTTCTGCTTGTGAGCATTTATTTCATTCTTGAGTTGCAGCTTCTGAGATAGTGGGAAAAACCTCCCCAAAAAGGCTTCTTTTGACTCTCTCCAACATGTGATAGAATAATGTGGAAACTCATTGAACCATTTTAGTGCCTGCCCAGATATGGAAACAAGCATAGGCGGATGACTACTTGACTCACCCCTGGAATCTCCGGTGACTTGCATTTGGCAGAGAAGTTCATCAAGTGGTGGTTTGCATCCTCACTAGCTTCTCCACTAAATAGACCCTTCAAGTTCAACATTTGAAGCATAGTGCTTGTGATAATGAACTTCACACCATGAGGAAGCGGGGGAAGTATTATAGCACTAGTAGCACTTGCACCATCCATATCATCATCAGCACATACTAAATTTACCAATCTCTAACCTTGGCTTTGTAGTGCAGGTGGATGTGGTGTTAGAGCTATAACTTCCTGAGTTCATATGTTCCCATCATCATTATCCCAGGATAGATTTTCACCCAACTCTCTTACTCTGTGTGCCTCACGATCTTATGCATCCATACTCCTAATCAAACTTTGCAGCTCAGGGTCGTAGCGGATTAATGTTGCTTCCTTACTTCAAGTGTCTGGAATCAATACTTGTCCCTTACATAAAAGCTACAAAAAAAAAAGTAAAATTAGGAAATAGAACTACAACTAAAAATAGAAAAGTAGTAGATTATTTCAAAGTCATATTTCCTGGAAACCACACCATCTTTTATAATTTTCAAACACACTCTTTTTTTACAGAATATGGACTATTATTAGCAACATATTTACCCAACTAAGAGTTGGGGTGAAATCCACAAGGAATCAGTTGAAACAACTACTAATTATCCTATTCTATTTCCAGAAAAAAAATAATATGAAAAAATGAAAATGAGGGTTTTGAACTAAAATCCTAACTATGATTATGAATGAGAATAAAATAAACCAAGGCTTAGACACTTTAGTGGATGAATAGGCTTGTTCTCGGAGCAGGGGAAGTCACCAACATGTTTTCAAAGCACAAATTCGAATCTTGCAATGAAATGAAGGAATATCCCGTCATCGCCCGTCCCTACATGGTTAGATCATGTATGCAAAGAAGTATGTATTAGTAAGTGGAATGTACTGAGTATGTAGGTATTCCATGCACTAAAAAACATCATAACATAATATTAATATGCATAATCATAATCAATAAATAAGGACACATTATGCATGAGTAATTCATGTTTAAAACCATGAATGGAAGCATCATAAAACTTATCATCACTTATCACACATATGTATGAATAAGACCATAACAGACTATAAGACCATGCAAATTATTATGTGGTGTCTCGATGTTCCCTCTACACCGAGAAAAAGAGATGTTTACTTTGCCAAGGTAGACTCGATCCTCACCTTATAGGTTCTATCCTAGTACGGTGAGAACCACAAATAAAGCTATATGGATCCATTAGAAGTAGTTATAGCACATAAGTATCAACCTAAAGTGGCACGTAACTATGAGACTTTAGAATATATATAAGGATCCTTTGGGATAGTGCCCCTCAAACAAGCTCATCCAATGATAAGTCATATCCCACAGAATATATAATCATACATATATATAGCTTTCAATATAATTCATAATTTATCAAAATCATACTTTCATAGCTTTGTAAAATAATCATCATAACTTCATGAAACTATCTCACATCATAGGAATAGTCCATCTACGTAACCTTTCATATAGTGATGGTATACTACCCATCTTATCATCATATCATCAACACTAGGATCTTAAGTCACCCTCTTCATTATATCATTATCATCATTAAAATGTACCTTTCATACTTAGAATCATAATTCATGAAAATCATAGCTTTGTCATAGGAAACTAGGGTCATGTGTGGGTTCATGAGAAATTGAGCTAAAATCATGTAATTAGATGAAAATCATGTAGAAGTCATGCAATCTAAATCAATTTAGATTGTTAGTAATGGAATCCACATCAACTCAACAAACCCTAATTATCATATACTTGAAATCACTTACTTTCTTGGAAATAATAAAAATCATGTAATTCTTCATAATTCATGCATAAATAGGTATAATAATCATATAATAATCATAATCCCATCATTTTGAATCAATTCATAAAAACCCATAGAAATCCATGCTTAAACATTGAGAAAAAAGGAAAATAGAGTTGGGTTTCATGGATGAATCTAGTCTGTGAATGAAGTCCTGCATACCTTAAGTGAGAATCCTTAAATTTGAAGAAAAAATTTTGGAAATTCCTTAGCCAAACCTATCACGACCCAAGCCTAAGGCCTAGATGTGACATAATAAATCGGGAACCGAAGGGACCCCAAACAAGCTTATTTACATATCATTACACATCCTTGGTAATGGAAGCATTAAACAACATTAATAAGAGTAGAGATAAGGGAAGAATGGATAAAGGGAAACTTTCATAACATAAGACATCATTAAATCAAGAGAGTCAAAGCTCATAATTTAATGACATAACTCGTCCAATAACACATCTACTATAAGGTAAGAGCAGGGGCCAAGACAAACAACTAGGCTCACCCTCATTGTCAATATATACATAAAAGAACGATACTCTTAGAACATAGCATGAGGTCAGAAAGATCGTCTCTGGAATGGAGGACTCACCAAATAGCTTGAGAGAAATCATACTAGCCATATGGAGGAAGATTCTCAAGTAGGGTTATGGTTCCTACATGGTGACATCATGTAGGCATAGATTATGCATTAGTATGTTTGAATGTACTATGTATGTAGGATGCAATGTAACAAGAGATAGATAACATGGTTAAAATGCATAATAATAAGCAATAGATAGTATAATAGCAACATGGCATGTATGATCAATGCATAAGTAAATCATGCTTACATAGAACATAATACATGTGCAAGAAGAGACCATCATTATTGAGTTCATATTCTATTGAGGTACCAACCCCTCAATTGGTTGATGGATCATCTTACCCTACCAACTATGGTGATTGAGGTATAAACGCCTCGACCCGATTATCAAGTTATCAAGGTACAAATGCTCAGATTGATTGGTGGATTGTTGCACCCTACCAGCCATGGTGATTGAGGTACAAACCCTTTAACCCAGTTATCAAGGTACAAACCCCTCGACATCGTTACTCGGGCTCACAACCCCCCGAGTAGGGCATGGTCAATTTCCAACATAATATAGAAGAATATCTTATACATACATCCCTTTCATCATCATAAAGTCATTTATCTCATAAAACATGCATTGGACCTTCAATTCCTCAAGAAATCATAACTGGACATTTTATCAAACACTTGGTGGGTGTGCTATGCTAGTGTAAAACCATGCAATTAAATAATGAAATCATGCAAGAAATCTTGAAGTAAATCATCCCACTAATACTTGGTAACGGCATCATACAATATACATCAAAACCCTTCATCAAATCTCAAGATAGATCTAAGATTCATAGCTCAAAACATGCATAAATAGTCATACTTTTACAAAACCCCAATGTAGTTCATAGTCAAATTCATAATAGAAAACCTATATGTAAGATCAAATTAGAAACATGTATTGTAGGTAAAAAGGAAGCTTGAGCTTCATGAGTAAAATGACCTAATGGTTGAAATCCATATACATTGATTTTGGGGAAATCCTTGAATAAGATTTGAATAAAGACTTTAAGATTGGACGAATTCCCTAAGATCCAGAAGAGACTTGGACACTTGCATTTTCAGAGAAATATTAGTCTAAGTGTTTGAAAGAGTATTGGGAAATGTCTTGTATGATATCAAATGTTAAATATGGCTACATATAGGTATTTTCATGCCTGGTAAGATTTAGGCCCAAGGCCCAAAAGCTTTGGACCAAGATAAAAATCATTGGAAACAAAATACAGGTCAGCGTCTGGTTCACAATGCGAACCTATCGCAAAGGCAAATTTTATTCTGGTCCACGACGGCTACACATCATGGTAACATCACGGATCGCCACTATTTTGCACAAACTTAGGAAAAAGTAATTTCTCTATAGTTGCTCTATAATTGGGGATAGACCCATTTTTCCACTCAATTTTGCCCCCCGATTAAGAATATAAAGTCAAATTTTTGATACCACACATAAATTTTGAGATATATGGAAATTACGTCCGGGCACATTCGATGCACATTTTCGGGCACTTTTTGGGGTCGTTTCAAAACCTTCAAACCCCATCTTTAATGGAGACAATCCTTAGAGAGAGAATTTTTGAAAACTGTAGAGAGGATTATGAGAGTGAATCAGATGGAATGAATTAGGAATATATTTTATAGGAGTTAGGTTGATTAAGTTAATTAGAAGAGTCAAAATAACGTAGTTTAGGAGTTAAATAAATATGAAATGACCAAAACGTCTTTCACTTAAAATCTGTCGAACCATCCATGAGACTCCACGCATAACCCATAATCTATTCCATGAGTCATGCTTTGGCTCCTACAAGGCATGATCAAAAAATTTGAGCTACTGGAAATTGCACTTAGAAACCATAAAACGCCATGTATGGTTCATAGTTTTATTTATGGACTATAGAACCCTTCTGTGGAATGCTTCTAAACTTAAAAAATATTTTCCCTCTCAGGGTCCTATCCACGACTCAAACTACGAGCCGCATAAAGGAGTATGACCCATCCATTTCCTCGTGGAGTGAATTTCAGTGACCAAACGTATTCACTAATTTCTAGACCTTAACTGCGAGACTTTTCTATGACCTATGATCTAATCCACGAGCCACAGATTGGCTCGTGAAACCAATCAATCTCAAATTATTTACAACTTTTCTATTTTCCAAGCTTTCCAACATGCAGGGTGTTAAAAATTGAGAACTCGTCCGTATTCATTACTCATCTGAGAGGAAAGTAATGACTAGGAAAAGGTAACCATAATGGCAATTAGGAAAAATCAACCTTGGTTTCAATTGCTTATCCCAAGAAGCGATAGTATCTTAGATCTGGGGTTTGTTTCCTCTAAAATACGTGACCCGGGGAGCAGATAGTGAATCTAAAACCAATAGCAAGAGTTAGTATCCATACACTTTGATACTGAGCGATGATGAATGAGATCTGTCTGGGAAGGATCGAGAGGTGAACTAGATATTACATAACTTGCTAGGTTTTGCATACAATGCAATAAACAACGTAACACTAATGTTAAATGCTTACCAAGTCATATATCATGTGGACATCAATCCTAGTCTCTTTTGATACTATCTAAACCATAGTTTGATAGAATCGTAGTCGTAAACCTAGTTTGTTGGTCTTAAAATTCCCAATTTTACTTTTCCATAGCATTTGTTTTACGAAAGTGGAACTTATGAGTGAGATAGGATAACTAGTAGAGTTGTTTCAACCTATTCCCTGTGGGATCGATCCCGACTCTTAGTTGGGTAAATAGACTACCAATGATCGTCCATTTTGCATAAAAAGAGTATACTTTAACATTATCAGGCATGTATGCTATCATGCTTAACACTCGACCTAACCCTTTTAAAGAGTAAGAATAGAAAATAGTAGAAACTCAAGATACAAGAGTTTTACATCGAAACCTCCTTTCTGAATGGAAGAAAAAATCATGACTATCACACAGGATTTTAACTCACTATCATTATTATCAGGTAATAGCAAGCTATTACAAACTCTTACGATCTAAGATTGATCAAACTCTTAATGTCTTGTCCCTTGCTATTATAATTCAAAAACTTGAACTCCTGTGCAATAATTATATTGCCCACTAAATTAATCAATTCTGATCAACTTAGGCTTCAAGATTAGGTATAGCTAACTCTAGCTACAATTCACAGAATCAACAATTAGGAATGAGTACAGAGAAATACAACTAAATGCTGCTTAAACTGAGAAGCCATTCTACAAATCCATTATTTCTTCTTGGTTGATATTTCTTGAAGAGTAAATTTTTCATCCCTTTTGTTGTAAAAGTAATGAAATTCAAAAGACTCATTTTGTCAATGTGGATAGGACATTATATAGGACAATTGTGACATTCTACTGCAATTTTATTGGCCAAAAGGCCTGCCACACTAACTTATTTCTAGCACTCAAAAAATTAGTCCCTATTAGTGTTGTTTTTCCAACTGTTACTTTCAGTTAGACAATATCATTCTATTACGAGATTAGGTACCACACCAAATTCCAATATGTCATATCATCAATTTATAAACTAACAAAAAATTATTATCTATATCACCTAATAAATCATACTTTTTTTTTGGTTTGTGAGCACGCAAATTCTTACATCCCTCTTGAGGATTCATCCATAGGATTTTTTGACTGCAAAAATTTTTTATAGTAAAATTTTAGTGAGATAACTTATTTATGGATATTCAAAGTAATTTTATCAAGTAATATCGAGTAATATGAATATTCACTACTCTTCTTCAAAATGTCGATAATGTTCCACTACTATTATCATTATGATTATAACTATCACAACTTTATAATATGTCTATGATCTTCATTCATAATCTCAAATCTTTAGTATCATGTTTATTGAATTCCTTTTTTGTCTTTCTCCAGAGATAGCTCGTGCTTATAAAATTGAAGGCATCCACCTTACGACCTTAATTTTTGAGAGCCACAAATTTTTATCAACAATAAATTATGCATTAAGTTTATATTAAAAAATAATTATTTATGATAAAAAGTAAAAAAGAAAAATTAAAAATTATATTATTTTATTTTTCTTAACCGCATTCAAATAGCAGAAATCAAGAAAATATTGTTTTACCTTCTTACATTCTCTTAGCTAACATTCATATTATTAATCTTTTTTTTAAACTCCTTTTGCACTCTTTTTCTTCAAATTTTTAACTTGTAGGGTAACACTCTGTCAAAAATATTAATAATAGTAAAAAATGGTTGAATAAAGTGAAATACAATTTTGTATTTCTTCTTAAGTTTTCAAGCATGTAATGACCTAGTCCGACACTGTGAAATATTGTCCACTGTTGGGCCTAGCCCATCACAGATTTGTCCCTTTGGGCTCACCCCAAAAGACGTCTCACAGTATATAGACAAGTCCTTTACTTATATGTCCAACATCTCTCTTGTGTTTTTACCGATGTGGGACTTCTTATCTCAAAATAGGTTGTTACATACACCCCCTCTATGGAATCAACATCCTAGCTTAGGTTTGCCCCACCGCATGGGATTTGCCTAGACTCAGCACTGATGTTTGTCCTGCCACACCGAGATTTGCCTAAACTCAGTTGAATTCTAACCCACATTGACAACGCTGACACAAGAGTGGCTCTGATATTAAATTTGTCATGACCCCGAAAGATGAGTCATTATGGCACCTATACACCCAGCCGATATGTAAGCCAACCCACCAAGTTACTAATTCAATGTAATAAATAAAGTGAAAGATAGTAACAAATAAATATCCTCGACAATAAGTCTCTTATAGGTAAAAAAAATGCATAAAGATAAAATACCGTCCAAGATTTGGTGTCATAAGAACAAAAGCTTCTAAAATAGTGATGCAAGTTTGAAACTAAGATGACAAGTCAAAAAATAAGAAATATCCTATCTGAATATGAAAAACAAAATAATTAATAAGATAGAGGGAAATGTGGACTCTAGAATAGCCAAACAGCTCACCACAACTCCAGGATAATCCAAGCTCGAACTCAAATAGCTCAACGAAATGCGCTCTTACTCGAAACTGAATCTGCACCAGAAAAGAGTGCAACAAGTGTACTATGAGTACGAAACCATGTGTACCCAGCATGTCTCATTGACCAACAACGAATAATTTTGTAAGTCCGCACTATACTTAACAGTCAAGTGTTATCAAATTAAGAGTATTCAAATATCACATGATATCCAATGCCAAAGCACAATCTACAAGAATGAAGAGTATAAGAGATGCAACACAACACCAAAATGATATACCTCAAATGTAAAGTCATCTCTAAATCATATATACACAATATCTCTTAGGATACGTCGAGGGTTTGTGACCCATGGGGAACTCGTGAGGTCTATATACAGGCACAGATGATCTCTTCATGTTTGTGTGGACGATCTCAGCGCACTATCATAAAATCAACCATACCCAGTACAGACGATCTCCACATGCCCAACTTACATTATAACAGTGATCTCAACACACACTCGATCTCATGTCAATATGTGTCCTCAATATAACGTTGATAATACAGGGGATAATGATGCAGCATAGTATGACAGTTATTGGTACAACATATAATCACCTCAACTATCACAGATATGCAGAATCAAATAAGAAACACAACCACATAAAGAAGCTAAGTCACACTATATGAGCTAACGTCCATATGCTTTGGCATTCTTAGATTATAATCCATAATTCAATTGTAATAAACTTTTTCTTTAGAATACTGGTGCTCGTACCAATGCTTGTCACACTATTGGTATGAGATCCCGATATTTCACCCTTACCCATTATCTATTTCATTATTTTAATCTTAAATTAAAAAAATTTTCCTTTAATGAAGTCTAAAAGTCTTAACATACTTTGAATACCAAACTCGCATCACAAATCCTCAAGATTTTATCTTTTCCTTTTGAATAGGATCAGCAGCACCACGATTTAATCAAATTATATCACAATAAGATTTCAAAATCAACAACACCTAAACTACTATATGTCTAAATTAGAGCCACAACTCATCTTATTTTGTAATTAAGTTTCAAAATTCCAAGCCTAGAATTAAGTCTCAATGAGATTTCAAATTTTCCAATATTGGTTGCTACTACACGTCACACATAACAAACCGATAAAAACTTCCTAACCAGAAGTTTGTCAACAACATTCACACAATACCAACATACAATAGAATAATAGTAAACTTATATATAATAATGATACCATGGTAAGAATCTACACTAGAAAAGTTAGACAAGAGAATGATGCATTAACTTACCCACAAATATGTCTGTCGTCATTATGACCTAATGATTGCTAATCAATTCCAAGGCAGAATTAAACTATTTGACTTAAAATAATCCTAACTTCAATTCACCTAACCTTATAGGAACAAAACATTGAAAATCCACGGACCTTCGAGTTGCTAATATGAAGTTTCACGAATTCCTTTGAAGTTCCTCTTTTTGTTTTTTTTGAAAGACATATGATCCCCAAACTGTTATATCCCGCTAACATATTCTAAAATATAGGTCAAATGACTTAGGGTTAAAAGAAAAATTCATTTATCACCCCATAAGTTGATTATCTAAACTTATTAACCCACTACAATAATTATACATACACTACTAGTACAAAAATACCATTGAAAGTTTCCGAAAAGGGTTCTTTAAGAAAGCAAAATAGTTCTAGTGCTTAAAACGATTTAACGAGTCATTATATCATCTATCACTTAAACAAACATTCATATTCAAATGATAAAAGAATAGAACGTACCTGAATGCTTAAAAGGTTGTGGGTATCTCATTTGCATATCTGACTCAATCTCCCAAGTAACCTCTTTAACTGGACGATGCTTTTGTTGAACCTTCACTGAAGCAATCTCTTTTAACCTCAGCTTTCGAATTTGTCTATCCAAGATGGTTATCAGCTACTCGTCATAAGTCAAATTCTTGTCAAGTAACACTGGATCCTATTGGATCACATGACCACGATCTCCATGATACTTCTTTAGCATTGAGACATGAAATACAGGACAAACGCCAGATAATGCAGGTGGCAAAGCCAACTAATAAGCAACCTCACAAATATACTCAACAATCTCAAAGGAACAAATATATCTTGGGCTCAACTTACCCTTCTTCCCAAATCTCATCACCATTTATGGGTGAAACCTTAAATAAAACCCTCTCTCCAACCATGAACTACAAATTGCGAATCTTTCTATCTACTAAACTCTTTTGCCTACTCTGAGCCAATAAGAAGCCTATCTTGAATCAATTTGACCTTGTCCAAGGACTCTCTCAGCAAATCTGTACCCTAGGGTCTAACCTCAAATACATCAAACCAACCAATCGGAGAGTGGCACCTCCTACTATAACAATGCCTCAAATGGTGCCATCTGAATAATTAAATAGTAACTATTATTGTATGAAAACTTTGCTAAGGGTAAAAATTGATTCTAATGACCACAAAAATTAGTAACACAAGGTCATAACAAATCCTCAAGAACATGAATAGTACACTCAGACTAATCATCAGTTTGAGGGTGGAAGCCTGTACTAAGATCCACTCGAGTACCCAACTCCTTCTGCATAGACCACCAAAAGTGAGATGTAAATTATGTATCACCATCTGAAATGATCGAAATAGGCACCCCGTGTAAGAGAAGTATCTCCTTAATGTAGATCTTGGCTCGTTTATCTGAATTATAACTAGTTTGAACTAGTATAAAGTGTACTAACTTAGCTAATCGATCCACAATTACCAATATGGTATCAAACTTACCCAAGGTTCATGGAAATCCTACCACAACATCTATGGAAATGCGCTCCCACTTCAACTCAGGTATGGACATCATCTGAGTCACACCACTAGGCTTTTGGTGTTCAAACTTCACTTGCTGACAGTTCAAACATCGAGACACAAAGTCTACTATGTCCTTCTTTATATGACACCACCATTAATGTTACTTTAAATCATGATACATCTTAGTAGCCCCTAGATGAATAGAATAATTTGAAATTGAAACGCCCTAAAAATGTGCCTCGAAATGTCTATAATCGTAATTTCTATATATCTCCAAATTTGTGCGTGATATCAAAAGTCTGATTTCATATTCTGATCGAGGGGAAAAATTAAGTGAGATATGGGTATAATCCCGATTGTTTAACAACTGTAGTAAAATTTCATTTTCCAAAATTTATGAAATACAGTGGGGATCCGCGCCCTAGCCGCGACGTGCCTGGGGCGAGGATCAATGCATTTTATCCCAGTTTTTCTTATTTACGCCTAAGGCTTTAGAGTCTTGGTCCTATTCTCTCCTATGCATAAAAAGATCTATACTTAGTCATTTTTCAATCCCATATCACTTAAGACATTCCCCAAAACCCTCTCTAGCACTTAGCCAAATATTTTTCCCAAATTCAAGTGTCCCAAACAATTTTTCTGATATCAAGCACATCATTCGAGCTTCAAGTTCTCATTCAAATCTTCATTAAGGAAATCCTAAGTTTGAGGTATGTGGGTTTCAACCATTGTGTCCCTTCACCTATGGTGCCCAACCGTCCCTTTTATGTAAATTGCATTTTTTCAAGTTTGGTTATCTATGGGTATCTCTTATTATGAATATGATTACAAACTATGTTGGGGTTTTAGAAAATGTCAGCTGTTTAAGCATGTTTTGAGCTATGAATCTATGATATGTTATGAGATTTGATGAGAGGTTTCCGTGTATCTTGCATGAGGGTGTTACAAAGTGTTAGTGGGTTGATTTACATTGAGTTTTCTCACATGATTTCACTCTTGAATTGCATAATTTTGAACTAGCATTACATACCCGCCAAATGTTTGATAAATGCCTTATTAAGGATTCTTGAGTTATTGATAATCTATTGCATGGCTTATGAGTCAAATGACTTCATAATAATGAAACAAATGTATCTTATGAGTCAAATGACTTTATAATAATGAAACAAATGTATGTATGTGTTGGATTCATGAAAAGTATATGTGATGTTGCAAGTAGTCAATCACCTTGTTGAGGGGGTAATATGCCTAAATCTCCTTACAAGGGGGTGACATGCCTTGGTTTCCAAGTAATAGGTTGGTTGGTCTATGATAGATATGGTTTCTTCCTGCACATGTAATCTATATGTTCAAGTTGTATGTTTTACAAACATGTTTTACTTCAAGCATTAATCATGCATGCCATATTGTTATCATACTTATCCATTGCTTATGCCTATGCATTTTGACTATGTTACCTATCTCTTGTTGCATTACATCCTACATACATAGTATATTCAAATGTACTAACACATACTCTATGCCTACACAATGTTACCATGTAGGAGGGAGATCCTCACTATCATCCTCCACGTGGCTAATTTTGGCATCTTGAAGATAAACTTTTGGTGAGCCCTCAAGTTCGGGGACACTAGCTTTGCTACTCTTCTTGTTGTTATCTCTTTATGTTGAATAATTTGTACTATGAGGGTAAGCACGGAAAGTGTCTTGGCCCCTGCCTAATCTATGTTAGAGGTGTTGTTAGAACAATTAATGTAATTATGCTATGATTTTGCGTCTTGAATGTTTTATGGTTACCAAAACTTTCCTTGAATGTTTTATGGTTACCAAAACTTTCCTTACTCCCTTTATCCTTATTTAAATCTCTTATTGTCATTATTTTGCTTTTGTGATCGAAGATGTGGGACTGATATGCTAGGAGGCTTATTTGCTATTCTTTCGGGTTCCTCATTTATCGTTCCATGTCTAGGCCCTGGGCTGAGGTTGTGACAACTTGGTGTCAGATAACTAGGCTATTAATGGTCCTGGAAATCTAACACACTAGATTAATTAGAGTCTTATTCATGGTTGTGAAGCATGCTAAATCTATGAATGGGAGACTATGAGGCGTTTCAGGAAACGTTTCACTTCTTCATGGTATATATCATGCCTTAGTTGTAAGGTAAGGCATTTTTTCCCTAATGAATGCTCTTTGCTCTTCTAGATCATGATATTTCAAAGACAAAGACCAAGGAGGGAACATACACCTACGGGACAACCGGCCTACCCCGCTCCTCAAGCTCCTCAAGGTGGAGGGGCTACCGAAATTGAGTTTTGGAATGCCATAACTATGTTGGCCCATACAATGACAAACCAATTAAATCAAGTGGCCCATGCTCCTAATGCTCATACTCCAGCCTCAAGAGTGAGGGACTTTACCAGGATGAACCCTCCGGAGTTCTATGGGTCCAAAGAGGAGTAAGATCCCCAAGAGTTCATCGATGAGGTGTATAAGGTGCTATCTATTATGGGGGTGAGTTTGGAGGAGAAGGCAAAACTAGCGTCCTATCAACTAAAGGATGTGGCTCAAATTTGGTTTGTGCGGAAGATGGAGAGGGGAAATCAAGATGCTATTCCTTGGGAAGAGTTCAAGGCCGCCTTCCTTAACCGATTCTTTTCTATAGAACTAAGAGAGGCCAAAATTATTGAATTTATGAGCCTCAAGCAAGGTTCCATGAGTGTGAGGGAGAATGCCCTCAAGTTCAATCAACTCTCCAAGTATACCCCATAATTAGTTGTCGAGCCGAGGTCTAGGATGAACAAATTTGTGTCGGGTGTGTCCGACTAGGTTAATGAGAAGTGTCGAACAACCATGTTGGTAAATGATATGTATTTGTCCAAACTCATGATTTTTGCTAAACAATTTAAGGAGGAAAAGCTTAGAAAAAGGTTAAGTGGGGAATCTAAGAGGGCTAGATTCGATGATGGCTTCCAAGGTCAAGAGTTCTCCAATGCTCCAAACAAGAGGTTGGATATTGATGGGGTGTCTAACCCAAGGTATCAAAAGTGTGGGAGGAAACATGGTCGTGTATGCTTGAGGAAAACCAATGCTTGTTATGGTTGCGGTGAAGAGGGTCCCAAGCTAGTCGATTGTCCATATGCTCAAAAATGGGGTAAAGGTGGTCATGATGGTCAGAGGACCCAAGAAGGACAACAAGAGGGTTCTCCAAGACATAATCAATTCTATGCTCTTCTAGGGAGGGGAATGAGACGATGAGGTGCCCGATGTTGTTACTGGTATGTTAAACATTTTTTATTTTTGATGTGCACGCTTTAATAGGTCGAGGAGCCACTATTCCTATCATTATTCTTTTTGTTGCTAGAAAGTTTCATGTGTGTCCCAAATTGCCATCTGAATCTCTTAGGTGTCTACCCCATTGGTGAGTCTATTCTTGCTAGAAAAGTCTATAGGGGTTGTCCCATGTCCTTATTCTATAAAGTCTTGTCTTGTGATTTTGTTCAACATGGCATGGTGGGTTTGGAGTTCTTGGGGTGGTTTCGTTACATTCACATCATTGAAACAACCCCAAAAGGTGCCTGAAATTTGCCTCAGAAGTGCCCAAAATCGTAATTTCTATATATCTTAAAAATCGTGTGTGATATCGAAAATTCGACATCATATTCTTGTTCAAGGGGCCAAATTGAGTGGGAAATGGGTCTAACCCTGATTTAAGAGCAATCGTATCAAAATTTGAAAATCATCAAATGTGATCTTCAAGAGAAGTTTTCGTGCCTTTGGCGCGACGCACGAAGGGCGCACCTCGGTGTACTTTTTTGTCCAGTTTTGGACCTCGATCCAAGACTTTTAAGTCTTTGGCCTAACTTTCCCATGCATGAAAATACCTATACTTAGCCATTTTTCAGCCTCATATCATTCAAAACATTTCCCAATACTCATTCAAACACTTAACCAAATATTTTTCTCCTAAACTCAAGTGTCAAGACTCATCCGAATCTAAAGGATCTCATTCAAGCTTCAAGTCTCCATCTCTAATCTTCATCAAGTTCATCTCCAAAGCTCAGCTATGTCGGTTTCTTTCATGGGTTCCTCTTACCAATGATGTCAAGATTCCTTTTACCCTAAACTGCACGATTCAAAGTTAATTTACAAATAGGTATTATTTATTATGAAAAAGCACTATACACTATGTTGGGGTCTATGAAATTATGATTGTTTTACTATGTTTTGATCTATGAATCTAAGATCTAATGTGAGATTTGATGAAGGTTTTTGATGTACATTACTCAAGGATGTTATTAAGTATCTATTAATATTTTTACTTTGAATTTTCTAGCATGATAACACTCTTGAATTGCCTGGTTTTACACTAACACTACAGACTCTCTAAGTGTTTGATAAAATGTCCTGTTATGGTTTCTTGAGGAATTGAAGGTCCAATGCATGACTTAGGAGTTGAATGACTATATAATAATGAAATGTTGATGAAATGATGATGAAATGAAAGTATGTATATGGTATTTTCTATATAATGTCGGAATGCGACCATAGATTAGTCGGGGGTTGAGTGCCAAGTAACCGTGTCGAGGGGTTCGTACCTTGATAACCATGTCGAGAGGTTTGTACCACAGTCACCACAGGTGGTATGGTGTGACGATCAACCAACCATGTCAGGGGGGTTTGTAACTTGGCAACCATGTTAGGGGGTTTGTACCTTAGTCAACAATGGTGGTAGTGTGCGAAGATACACCAACAAATTGAAGGGGTTTGTACCTCAATCACCAAGGATGGTAGGGTGAGACGCTCCACCAATATGATAGTGGTCCCTACTTACACATATATTAAGTTCTATGTAAGCATATTTTACGTAAAAATTAATCATACATGCTATCTTGCTATTATGCTACCTATTGAGAATTATTATACATTTTGCCTATGATGTCTATCTATAGTTGCATTGCATCCTACATACTTATTACATTAAAAAATACTAACATATACTCTATGCCTACACGATGTTACCATGTAGGAATTGGAGCACCACTTGATCATCCTCCCCCTCTATGTGGCTAGTACGATTGTCTCTCAAGCTTATTGGTGAGTCCTCCATCCTAGGGATGTTTCTTATGGTCTCTTGCTATCTAGCAAGACTATCTTTCTATTCCTTATGTATTGACTATGAGGGTGAGCCCAATTGCTTGTCGTGGCCCCATCTCATATCTATGTAGTAAAGGTGTTGTTGGACATGTTAACTATCTATGTTATGAGCCTTAACTCTATTGTTCTTGATGTCCAATATATGAAAGTATTCCCTTAGTCCGAGTTATCTCGATTTATTATCACCTGATGCATATTTTATTGCTTCCGCGACCAAGGATGTGTAATGATATTCTAAGAGGCTTAGTTAGGGTCCCTTCAGGTTCCCCTTGTGCCATATCATGCCTAGGTCGTAGGCTTGGATCATTACAAACTTGGTATCAGAGCACTAGGTTGTTAGATCCTCGAAGTCCAACATACCACGTCAATTAGAGTCTTGTTCATTGTATTTTTGTGCACCACAACTATAACCTAGAGGCTATGAGGCCTTTAGGAAATGTTTCCCTTCTTTTTATTCTATGTTGTGCTATAGAAGTTGAAGTAAGGTTTTTCCCCTAATGATTGTCTTTTGCTATAATAGATCATGCCTAACATGAGAGGGAGAAGAGCCCATACACTTGAGCAGCAACCGGCTAATGGAGATCTTCGAGATGCTCTCACTTTGCTTGCACAAGTGGTGGCTAATCAAGCCAACCAAGGGGCCAAAGCCCCTCATGCTCCAACACCATCTTCTCGAGTAAGATACTTCATGAGAATGAATCCCCTTGAATTTTATGGGTCAAAGCTGAGTGAGGACGCTCAAGAGTTCATTAACCAGGTCTACAAGATTTTGTCTATCATGGGTGTGAGATTAGAGGATAAGGCAGAGTTGGCAACCTACCAACTCAAAAGGGTGGCACAAATACGGACAACTACTGCAAGGAGGAAAAGGGAGTCAACTATGTGGTGCTTTGGGAGGAGTTCAAGGTGGCTTTCTTTAATAGATTGTTCCCCCTTGAACTTAGGAAAGCAAGTTTGTGGAATTTATGAATTTGAGACAAGGGTCTATGAGTGTGAGTGAGTATTCCCTCAAGTTCAACCAACTTTCAAAGTGTGCTCCACACTCGGTGGCCGAATCAAGATCTAGGATGAATGTCACAAACTATGCCTAGGGCATAGACGTGACACGACGAATGGAGTACCCAAAAGATCCCCAAACAAGCCTCTTAACTTGTCATTACATATCATTGGTTGCGGAAGCATATAAAGAACATAAAATAGTAAGAATAGGAGGTAACAAGACTAAGGGAAAAGCTTGCATATCATCATAATCAAGAGACAAGAGTCAGGCTCATATCAAAAATACATAACATGTCCAACAAACACCTATAATACATAGATAAGAGCGGGGGCAAAGATAAAACAACCGGGCTCACCCTCATAGTCAAAATAGACAATAAAGAAGAATGTCTCAAAATACATAATAACAGCAACATAGGCTAAGGTCTCTATAGTGGAGGACTCACAACTAGCTTGAGTAGTTTCGAACTAGCCATGTAGAGAAGGAGGATGAACAACTTGGGCACCGATTCCTTCATGGTGATATCATGTAGGCAATAGTATGCGTTAGTGCATTTAAATGTCTAAGTATGTAGGATACAATGCAACAAGGATTAGGCGTTATAGTAAAAATGCATAATAACTGGCAATAGGCATAATACAATGATATGGAATGTATAACCAATGAATAAGTAAAACATGCTTAAGTATCTCATGCTCATATAGGATATCATACGTGTATATGAGACCAAGCAGGATTTCCAAGGTACAAACCCCTCAGTTGGTTGATGATGGTTTCGCCCCATCACCCTGATGGTATGGTATAAACCCCTCACATGGTTGATGATAATCACACCTTATCACCATGATGGCAAAGTACAAACCCCTCACATAGTTGATGAGTACAAACACCTACCTCGGTTGATGAGTACAAACCCCTACCTCAGTTACCTGGGCTCTTGTCCCCTGGATCGGGTATAGTCTAATGCAATACTTTATAAGAGTATATAATATACAAAAGCTCATTTCATCATCATATAGTCAATCATATCATATCTCATGCTTTGGACCTTCAACTCCTCAACAAACCACATCCGAACATTTTACCAAATACTTAGAAGGTGTGTAATGTCAGTATAAAACCATGAAATATATAGATGAAATCATGAAAGAAAATCCATTGTAAAACCATCAATCAACACCTTGCAACCCTCTCAAGCAACATACATTAAAACACCTCCTCAAATCTTATAGTAGCCGAAACATTTATAGCTCAAAACATAACAAAATAGTCACAATTTCCAATAGCTTTAACATAGTGTGCAGGGAATTTCATAATAAGCAAGACCTATTTGTAAATCAACTCTAAATCATGCAATTTGAGTAAAAGGATGTTTGGATATCATGGGTGAAAGGAACTCATTAAAGAAACCCATATACCGTCGCTTGGAAATGAACTTGGTGAAAACTGGAGATGGAGACTTGAAGCTTGAAGAAGAACCTTGCAGGAAAACCTTAGTTCTGAATAAGGGTTTGAGACTTGAATTTTGGGAATGAAAATATTGCTGAGAGTTTGAGTGAGTATTGGGAATTGTTTAGGATGATATGAGGGTGAAATATGGCTAAGTATAGCTAAAACCATGTTTAGGAACACTTGGGCTTAAGACTTAGGAGTCTTGGACCGAACTAAAAAAATAGTCACTTTCTAACACAGAGGAGCGTCATGTGGGGGTCGCAGATTCCTCTCTGGAATTTGCACGCTGATAAATTATTATTGCTAATCTTTTGCTCTTAAATTGAGGTTAGACCTTCTTTCATTAATTTTGACTCCCTAACCAAGAATATGAAGTCAAAATTTTGAAATAACGAATGGATTTTGAGATATAAGGAATTTAAAATTTTGGGCTTTCCGAGGCACATTTTCGAGCACTTTTTGGAGTTGTTTCAATATCTCCCCCTTGGGAAACATTTATCCCTGAATGTAAAAGAGATGTAAAAGACAAAAGTGATCATAAAAAAATCAGCCCCAACAAGAATCCAAGAGTACCTTTTAAATACCATTTTCAAAATCTCAACATAGGTGTAAAATCATCATAAAATTGCCAACTTAAACTTGAATGCATATGAATGAAATAGGGGCTGATATACAAGACTTGGAATCATATAGGGGACTTAGAATTGGTAACTTAGGCTTGAGTGGAGTGTAAAAGATAAGGATACCACTTTTACATATCCACTTCGGCCTTCTAAGTAGTACTTTTGATTTGTTGGTTCCTCCAAAGGACCTTAACTGATGCCACCTCCTTGTTCCTCAATCTCTTCACTTGCCTATCCAAAGTTTGAACCAGAGTCTCCTCATAAGTCAAGTTATCCTCAACAATACCCACAACATCAAGAGTCACAATAGCATTAGGATCACCAACATATTTTCTCAACATAGAGATATAGAACATCAGGTGAACCAAATTCATTTCACTAGGTAACCTCAACGTATAAGCTACCTTGTCAACCCTCTTCAAGACCTCATAAGGACAAACTATCTTGGATTCAACTTCCCCTTTTTACCAAAATGGACTACACCTTTCATTGGAGAAACTTTCAAATAAACCCAATCACCTACTTTGAATTCAATGTCTCTTCTTGTCACATCGACATAGGATTTTGACGACTTTGGGCTATCTTTATTCTCTCCCTAATAATCCTAACCTTCTCAAGAGCCTCCATAACTAGATCCAGTCTAAATAAAGCCACCTCTTCAACCATAAACCAACCAACTGGTGATCTATAATGTCTCCGTAAAAGAGCCTCAAAAGGAGCCATACCGATGCTAGAGTGGTGGAAATTGTTGTAGGAAAACTCAATCAAAGGAAGATGGTCATTCAAACTACTCCTCAACTCCAATACACATGCCCTAAGCATATGTTCAAGTGTTTAAATTGTCCTTTCAGCTTGGCCATCCGTTTGAGGGTGAAAGGATGTACTAAGGTGAAATTTGATACCAAGACCCCTTTCAAACGACCTCCAAAAGTGTGAAGTGAATTGTGAACCATGATGCAATATGATGGACAAAAGAACCCCATGTAACCTCACTAACTCATGGATATACAACCTTGCATACTCTTCAGCCGCATATGTGGTCTTAACTGGTAGAAAGTGAGCCGATTTTGTCGTCCTATCAACCACCAATCATTAGAATCAAAACCTTTTCTAGTCTTGGGCAACCAACCACAAAATCCATATTAATCACCTCCTACTTCCAAGTTGGAATCTCTATGTCTTGGGTTAGGCCACCCGGCCTTTCATGTTTAGCTTTGACTTGTTGATAACTATGGCAACCTGTAACGAATTGGGCAATGTCCCTCTTCATGCCTCCTTACCAGTACACGTCCCTCAAGTCACTATACATTTTTATGGAATCGGGGTATAGAATAAGAAGAATTGTGGGCCACATCAAGGATCTTCTCCCTCAAACCATCAACATAAGGCACACACAACCTGCCATAGTGCCTAAGGGCCCCATCTCCCCCTTGGGAGAAAACCTCTACTTTGCCCTCTTTCACCAAGGACTTTCATTCAAGTAAGGAGGAGTCAAGATCTTGTTTTTCTATCACCTCATCAACTAATAAAGACTTAGACCCATCAACACCACCACCACCATCATCACCAACCTCTTCCAACCTAACCCCCAATCTAGCCAATTGATGCACCTCCCTAGATATCTCCATAACACCATTATCAACATGATCCAGACTACCATAGACACCCTACTCAAAGCATCCGCCATCACATTTGCTTTACCTGGATGATAGTGCAAACTCACATCATGGTCTTTAAAAATTTCTAACAATCTCCTTTGGCTCAAGTTCAGATCCTTTTGAGTGAAGACATATTCGAGGCTCTTATGATCGGTGAACACATCCACATGTACCCATATAAATAGTGACGCCAAATTTTTAATGCAAACAGAACGACGGCTAACTCTAGATCATGGGTAGGGTTGTTCCTTTCATGTACCTTGAGTTGTCTAGAAGCATAAGCTATTACTTTACCATTTTGCATCAATACACAACCCAAAACAACCTTGGAAGCATCACAATACATTACAAATTCCTCAAGCCCATCCAGTAGTGACAATATAGGAGTGTACACAAAGTTGTCTTTCAATGCGTGAAAGCTCCTCTCAGATTCATCGGTCCACACAAACTTAACCTTCTTTTGAGTCAATTTTTTCATAGGGGAAGCATTGGAGGAGAACCCATTCACAAACCTTCTATAAAAACCCGCTAGGTCTAAGAAGCTCCTAATATACGACAGGGTCAATGGTCTAGGCCTATTTCTAATCACACCGATTTTCTTACGATCCATTTATATACCATCCCCAACATCACATGACCCAAGAATGCAACCTCCTTCAACCAAAATTCACACTTATCATATTTGACATACAATTTCTCCTCCATCAATCTTTGCAACACAATCCTCAAATGCCCCATATGCTCCTACCTATTATGTGAACAACTCAAAATATCATCAATGAAGATCATAACAAAGGAATCAAGATAAGGTTTGAAGACCCTATTCATTAGGTCTATGAAGATGGACGGTGTATTGATCAACCCAAACGACATCACAACAAACTCATAATGCCCATAGTCCGAAAGGCCGTCTTGAGAATATCACACTCCCTTACCCTTACTTTATGATACTCAGACGAAATATCAATCTTAGAGAAGAAGCTAGCCCCTTGCAATTAGTCGAACAAGTCATCAATCCTTGAAAGAGGATACCTATTCTTGATGGTAACCCTATTGAGTTGCCGGTAGTCAATGCACATTCTAAGTGACCCATCCTTCTTCTTTACAAACAACACCATATCACCTTAAGGTAATTGACTAGGTTTAATAAATCCCTTATACCACAAATCATTCAATTGCTCCATTAACTCTTTTAACTCCGACGGGGCCATACAGTATAGGGGAAATAAAGATAGGTTGAGTATCGGGGAGGAGGTCTATACCAAAATCTATCTCCCTTTCGGGAGGGGCACTGGGAAGGTCATTTGGGAAGACATCAAGGAACTCATGCACAATAGGAACTGACTCTATAGAAGTGACTTTAGACTCCACATATTTAACCCTTATAAGATGATAAAGACACCTCTTAGAGATCAATTTAAAGGCTTTAATCATGAAATGAATTTACCCTTGACCACCACATCTTGAATTTCCCACTCAAGGACGGGTTCATTAGGGAATTGAAACTTGACCCTACGAGTTCTATAATCAATAGAAGAATAGCAGGCATGCAACAAATCCATCCCGAGAATTACACGAAAATCTACCATGTCTAGTTCAACAAGATCACTAGGCAACAACTTATGCAAAATGCAAATAGGAGAACTCCTATAAACCTTCCTAGAAACAATAGAGGCACCAATAGGAGCAAACACTTCATATGACTCATTCAACAACTTGGGGTCAACATGACACTTTTTAGCAACAAAAGGAGTAACAAAGGAAAGGGTGGCACCTAGATTAATCATAGCATATACATCAAAGATAAAGATTTTCAACATAACGGTAACAACATCAGGAACCTCACAAAACCCTTGCATTCCATGTAGAGAATAAAACCTATTGTACCTCAGGGCACTACCTTGAGGACCACCTCTACCCAATGGAACAGTATTTGCACCCTGGCCCTTACGATTTCCTGGACAATCCATCTTCTTGTGACCAAGTTCGCCACTTTCAAAGCATGCATCGAAACCCTTCAAACATGGGCCTCCATACATTTAGGGCACACATCAATAGGAGCCACACCACCAACACCTTGAGGCCTAAGAAGTCATTGGCAAACCCCCTATTAGTAGCATGAGAAGGCTGTTGGCCTTGATGAAATCTATCACCCTTTTGGAATTACCCACAAACTAGGCCCTCTTGGCCTCATGCCCCCTTCTCTTCCTCATTTTCTGCTCCTCTACTTGCTCAGCATAGGTCATGAACCGAGATAATTCCATGTCTCTAATTAACATGGCTGACCGATATTCTTCACTTACTAGGTCGGAGACCCCCATCAGTAACTTATTCATCCTAGATCTATGATTGGCCACCAAACGATGAGCATACTTTGAAAGTTGATTAAACTTAAGGGCATACTCCCTTACACTCATAACACCTTGTTTCAAGTTCATGAACTGTACCAACTTAGCTTTCCTAAGCTCTAAAGGGAAAAACTGATTAAGGAAAGCACCATATTACCAATTCTCTTCTCATCCTTCCATTGATCATACCATATTTGGGCTGCCCCTTTGAGTTGGTATGTTGCCAACACCGCTTTTTCATTCAACCCAACACCCATGATATTCAAGATCTTATAGACCTCATAATGAAGTCATATGGATCTTCATCCACCTTTGACCCATAAAATACCAAAGGATTCATCCTCCTGAAGTCTCTTACCCTAGCTCTTGGAGTAGTAGCATGAGGGGCTTGGGCCTATTAGTTGACTTGGTTGGCCACAACTTGGGAAAGCATAGTGAGAGCACCCTGGAGCTAACCATTGGTAGGTTGCTCCTCGGGAGTTTGGGCCCTTCTTTCTCACGTGTTTGGCATGATGTAATTGCAATGAACAATCATTAGGAGGAAACCTTACCACAACTCTGTAGCACGCTTAGAACATGAAGAAGGGAAACATTTCCTAAAACCTACTTAGAGTCGTGGTGCTCTTCATAACCATGAATAGGACTCTAATCAACGTGGTGTGTTGGACTCTGAGGATCCATCAACCTAGTACTTTGATACCAAGTTTGTCATGGCCTAAGCTTAGGGCCTAGATGTGACACTGCAAATGGAGTACCCGAGGGATCCTTAAACAAGTCTCATAACTTTTCACATATATCATTGGTCTCTGAAGCATATAAACAACATAAAAAAAAACAAGAGGGGGAATGGTACTAAGGGAAAAGCTTACATATCATCATAATCAAGAGACAAGAGTCAAGATTATACCAAACATACATAACATGTCCAACAAACACCTCTAATACATAGATAAGAGTGGGGGCCAAGACAAATCAACCAGGCTCACCCTCATAGTCAAAATAGACAATAAAGAAGCATGTCTCATTACATAATACGAGCAACATAGACTAAGGTCCCCGAAGTGGAGGACTCACCAACTAGCTTGAGTAGTATTAAACTAGCCATGTGGAGGAGGAGCATGATCAACTTGGACACTAGCTCCTACATGGTGATTTAATGTCGGCAAGATTATGCGTTAGTACGTTTGAATGTAGTAAGTATGTAGGATGTAATGCAACAAAAATTAGGCATCACATTCAAAATGCATAGTAATAGGCAATAGGCATAATATAATGATATGGCATGTATGATCAATGCATAGGTAAAACATGCTTAAGTACCTCATACTCATATAGGATATCATATGTGTAGAAGAGACTAAGCAAGATTTCCAAGGTACAAACCCCTCGGTTGGTTGATAATAGTTTCACCCCATCATCCCGATGGTGTGGTACAAACCCCTCACATGGTAGATTAAAATCATGTCTTATTACCACGATGGCAAAGAACAAAACACTCACATGGTTGATGAGTACAAACCCCCACCTTGGTTACCTAAGATCTTGTCCCCCTGGATCGGGTATGGTCTAATGCAACCCTAGATCGGGTATGGTCTAATGCAACACCTAATATAGAGTATATAATATATTTAAGCTCATTTCATCATTATATAGTCAATCATATCATATCTCATGCTTTGGAGCTTCAACTACTCATGGAACCACGTTCGGATGCTTTGGAGCTTCAACTACTCAAGGAACCACGTCCGGATATTTTATCAAACACTCAGAGGGTGTGTAATGCTAGGATAAAATCATGAAATATAGAGATCAAATCACATAAGAAAATCCATTGTAAAACCAATAATCAACACCTTGTAACCCCCTCAAGCAACATACATCAGAAGCCCTCCTTAAATATTACAATAAAATGAATATTTATAGCTCAAACCGTAGCAAAATAGTCACAATTTCACATAGCTTTAACGTAGTGTGCAGGAAATTTCATAATAAACAAGACCTATTTGTAAATCAACTTTCAATCATACAATTTGAGTAAAAGGAGGCTTAGGTATCATGGGTGAAAGGAGCCCATGAGAGAAACCCATATACCTTAGCTTGGAGATGGACTTGGTGAGGATTGGAGATGGAGACTTCAAGCTTGAAGAAGAACCTTAAAGGAAAAACTTAGTTCTGGGTAAGGGTTTGAAACTTGATTTTGGGGAGTGAAAATATAGCTAAGTGTTTAAGTGAATATTGGAAAATGTTTAGGATGATATGAGGGTAAAATATGACTAAATATAGATAGAAACATGTTTGGGAACACTTAGACCCAAAACTTAGGAGTCTTGGACCGAACTAAAAAAGACAGAGACTTTGTAACACAAAGTCAAGTCGGATGAGGGTTCCTCTCAGGAATTCGCACCTTAAAAAATTATAATTGCTAATCTTTCGATCTTAAATTAGGGTTAGACTCTTTCTCCCATAATTTTGACCTTCTGAACAAGAATATGAAGTCAGATTTTTGATTTAGCGAACTGATTTTGAGATATCAGTAATTTAAAATTTTGGGCATTCCTAGGCATATTTTCGGGCACTTTTTGGGGTCATTTCAATGAACAAAGTTGTGATAGGTACTTTTGACTTGATTAGTGAGAAGTTCCTCCATGTTGATTAATAACATGGACTTGTCACGTTTGGTGACCTATGCCGAGCAAATGGAAGAGGAGTAATTGAAGAAGAGAAGGGGTCATGATGCCATGAGAGACCACTTTGATTGCAAGTTCCAAAGCCGAAGGGTTGTCCTATTCCACCAAGGTTAAGCGTTTTCTCATTTTTCTAATAGGGGATTTCCCAATGATTTCCCAAGAACCTAAGTTATTTGTGTGGTGGTTTCTAATGAGGTGTGTCCTGTGGTGGTAAGGATCATCAGGGCCCATGCTTGAGAGATACTAATACATGCTATGGTTATGCAGAAGTGGGTCCCAAAAAGGTGGATTGCCCTTTAAATCGCAATAAGGTTAATAAGGTTCGTCCTTAAGGTGCTAATGTGGTTCCTTTGGGGAAATGTGGCCGAAAAGATGGTGCCCCAAAGAACAATCGATTTTATGCTTTGCATGAGAGGCAAGGGGTTGATGAGGTCTCCGATGTTGTTACCTATATGTTGAAAAATCTTTGACTTTAATGTGTACGGAACGATTGACCCAGGTGTCACTCTATCTTTTGTTACCCGCTTTGTTGTGAAAAAGTTTCATGTTGAGCCCGAATTATTGCATGAGTCATATGAGGTGTCTACTCCTATTGGTGCATCTATTATTGCTAGGAAGGTTCATAGAGATTGTCCCATTTGTATTTTAGATAGTGTATTGCCTTATGATCTTGTTGAGTTGGACATGGCTGATTTTGATGTCATTCTTAGGACGGATTGGTTGCATGCATACTATGCTTCTATTGATTGTAGAACCCATAGGGACAAATTTCAATTCCCATATGAACTCTTCCTTAAGTGGGAGAGTCATAATGTGGTGGTCAAGGAAAGGTCCATCTCTTGTATTAGGGCCCATAAGTTGATCTCTAAGAGGTGTCTTTACCATCTTGTGAGAGTTAGGGATGTGGAGTCCAAAGTCTTTCCCATGGAGTCGGTTCTAGTTGTAAATGAGTTTCTTGATGTCTTCCCAAATGACTTTTCCTAAGTTCCTCCCGAAAGGGAAATAGATTTTGGTATAGATCTCCATCCTAATATTTAACCTATTTCTATTCCCCCTTATTGTATGGCCCTAGCGGAGTTGAAGGAATAATTGAGGGACTTGGTGGGGAAGGGATTTATTAGGCCTAGCCAATAACCTTGGGGTGCACTGGTGTTGTTTGTGAAAAATAAGGATGGGTCTCTTAGAATGTGCATTAACTACCGCAATTTAATAGGGTCACCATCATGAATAGGTATCCTCTTCCAAGGATTGATGATTTGTTTGACCAGTTGCAAGAGGCTAGCCATTTCTCTAAGATTGATCATCAGTTCCGGTATCATCAAGTGAAGTTCAGGGAGTGTGATATTCCCAAGACGGCCTTCCAGACTAGATATGGGCATTATGAGTTTGTTCTGATATCTTTTGGGTTGACCAATGCACCGGCTATCTTCATTGACCTTCTGAATAGGGTCTTCAAACCATACCTTGATTCATTTCTTATTGTATTCATTTATGATATTTTGATCTATTCTCATGGTGAGGAGGAGTATAGGGCTCATTTGAGGCTTGTGTTGCAAAGATTGAGGAAGGAGAGGCTATATGCGAAATATGAAAAGTGTGAATTTTGGTTGAAGGAGGTTACTTTCCTAGGACATGTGGTATTGGTGATGGCATTAAGGTGGATCCTAAGAAGACTAATGTGATTAAAAATTGGCCTAGACCGTTGACTCTGTCGAACTTTAGGAGTTTCTTGGGCTTAGTAGGCTATTATCGAAGATATGTGAATGGGCTTTCTTCTATTTCTTCTCCCATGACTAAATTGACTCAAAAGAAGGCCAAGTTTGTGTGGACCATTGAGTGTAAGAGGAGCTTCTAAACCTTGAAAGATAAGCTTATGTCCGCTCCCATATTCTCACTACCAGAAGGACTAGAGGGATTTGTTATGTATTGTGATGCTTCTAGAGTTCATTTGGGTTGTGTTCTAATTCAAAATGGTAAGGTTATAGCCTATGGTTCAAGGCATCTCAAGGTGTATGAAAAGAACTACCGTACCCATGATCTTGAACTAGTCACTGTGGTATTTGCAATTAAAGTTTGGAGTCATTACTTGTGTGGGGTATATGTTGATGTGTTCACCAATCACAAGAGCCTCTAATATGTCTTCACTCAAAAAGATCTTAACTTGAGACAAAGGAGATGGTTAGATCTCCTTAAGGACTATGATATTAGTGTGCATTATCATCCGAGTAAGGCTAATGTTGTGGCAGATGCATTGAGTAGGGTGTTTATGGGTAGCCTAGCTCATGTTGATGGTGGTGATACGGAGGTCCATCATTTGGCAAGATTGGGAGTTAGATTAGGAGAATTGTGTAATGGTGTTGTTGTTATTGTTGTTGGTTCTAAATCTGTGTTGGTTGAGGAGGTGAAAGCTAAACAAGATCTTAGTCCCTCCTTGTTGGAATTGAAGGCCTTGGTTGGTGATGGGAAAGTGGAGGCTTTCTCCCTAGGGGGAGATGGTGTACTTAGATACCAAGTTAGGTTGTGTGTGCCTTATGTTATTGTCTTGGAGAGATCACCCAGGAGTCGAGGTCACTCAAAGAGAGATCACCACTCTCAATCCAGCAGAGCTATTCATGTTGCTATGCAAGCGTCGAGGGCTGATCATGTTATGCCTAATACCTCTAGCTCAGCGCATACTTCTGAGGGTTCATCTTATAGATCCTCAGGTCAGGGAGGGTATACTGGTCATTTAGGTTCTTCTTATTATTCTTCTCCTCATAAGGGTCATTTTGATTATGTTAATATGGGATATTTTGTGAGAGATTTCCCCAGGATTGTCCATGGTGGTTCACATCAGGATTCTTGTGCTTTGACTTCCTAGACTGCACTACGTTCAACTGGTGGAGGTGTACAGAGTGGCAGAGGTGGTTCTCATTTAGGTAGATGTCGTATTCATTCCAAGTGAGGTGGTAGTTGTGGGGGTTTCCAACCTATGGGTGGTTGCACTCAGTGTTATGCTTTTCCAGCTAGGCCAGAGGCAGAGACTTTAGATGTTGTTATCATAGGTATTATTCCAGTTTGCCATCAATCAGCTACTGTATTGTTTGAACCAGGTTCTACCTACTCTTATGTGTCCATATGTTTTTCTTCGAGTTTGGATGTGCTATGTGAGTCTGTTCATTTTTCAATATATGTTTCTGCTCTTGTTGGGGATTCGGTAGTGGTAGATTGGGTGTATCGATTGTGCATAGTTACTTTGATGGGTTATAACACTCAGGTGCATTTGAAAGTGTAAAATATGGTAGACTTTGATGTTATTCTTAGGATGGATTGTTGTCTCTTTACCATGTTGTTTTGAATTATCATGCCAAGATTGTTACATTAGCTATGTCTGGGATTCCTACTATAAAGTGGCGAGGTATTCTTAGTTATGCTCCAAATAAGGTGATATCATTTCTTAGGGCTCGTCGACTAGTGGAGAGAGGATGTTTGGCTAAATAGGCATATATTTGACATACCGGTATGGAGACCCCTACACTTGAATCTATTTAGTAGTGATTGAGTTTCTCGAGGTCTTTTCAACAGACCTACCAGGTATTACACCTGATCATAACATTGATTTTTGTATTGATCTAGAACCAGACACTCAGCCTATTTCTATTTCACCCTATCATATGACACTAGTCGAAATTAAAGAGTTGAAAGAGTTGTTGCAGGATCTATGGAGCAAGGGATTCATTAGGCCAAATATATCTCCTTAGGGTGCTCTAGTCTTGTTTGTGAAGAATAAGGATGGATCGATGCGCATGTGTATTGACTATCGACAATTGTACAAGGTGACAATTAGAAATAAGTACCTAATATCTCGTATTGATGATTTATTTGTTCAATTTCAGTGTTCTTCTATTTTCTCCAAGATTGACCTAAGATCCATTTATCATTAATTGAAGATTAGGACAAAGGATATTCTTAAGACATCCTTTCGGATAGGTTATGGCCATTATGAGTTTCAGGTGATGTTTTTTGGGTTGACTAATACCCCAGCAGCATTTATGGACTTCATGAATAGGGTATTTAGGCCGTACTTGGATTCTTTTATTATTATCTTCATAGATGATATATTGATACATTCTCACGGTAAAGAGGAGCACAATTATTATTTTTAGAATGGTAACAAAGGCTTACAGCCTTACAGTCAAAAATTATTTTTTGGGGAATTGGGCTATAATTTTTTTTCCCACTCTTCTTATGGAAATTTTGTAACAAGACTTGTATATGCAAAAGGAATTTTCCACCCCATTCACTCGGTTCCATATTTTTTTACACGGCTAAAGTCAAGAAGAGGGATCTTGACAATAGTTTAGTGTTGAAATTTATTTTTTGTTTCTAAATGAAAAAGAAGTTTCATATTTTTTTAAAAAATTATAGGCACCCGATTATCATAACTTTTCAGAGTAGATCGTAAGTATTGTTTTTT
>JAOTQR010012961.1:37533-54318 GCA_025774065.1 Solanum ossicruentum
TATGTTACAGAAAATCATGGCATTGATAAGGACACCAAAGCGAATTTTCGCAAAGCAACTGAAGAATAGGGTGAAAGCTATGATTGACAATTTGATTAATCACCCACCAGAATCCAATGTTGAAGATGATGATTTCACGAGATTTGTGAAATACATAACTAGAACTAATGAGTTAATTCAAGAAATTGTGTGGGCCAGGGGCTTATTAACCACAAAGAAGAAGTATATGGCCTTGCGATCTACATTGTTAAAAGATTTCCAAAAGAAGTTACTTGACAAATCTTTGGATAAGTAGAATCTCAAAAGATCAAGATCTTACAAGTCATTGGTCCAACATTTTATGGATGAATATGTTGACTTGAAAGTTAAGAAGAATGTGTGTGATTCTGATTGGCTGCCTATAAGATATAAATTGCTTTTGGACTTGCGTATAGATTTTATTTAATCTATTCCTGTTCACAAAGAGATATTACAGTAATCATGTGTATTGTATTTGTATAACGATTGTTTATATGTAATAAAATTTATGTGAATTTATATGATAATTATTATTAAGTGTTTCTATATATGTTGTAGAATTTATGAATATTTAATCTTGAACTTATGTGACTTAAGATACGAGATTCTTAGATGATTGATTGTATTAAATATATGATATATTAGGATTCAGATAAGGATTGGAAACTTACACTTGTTTGGATGGTGGTTTCCTGTGGTTTCATAATGTGTGGTGCCTATGGTATGGTATGATATAGTGCAATACAATACAATTCAATGTTTGGATAGATTGTGTGGTGTTGTATCATAACCAATAAATTTACGAAAATACCTTTAAACTAAAAGCCCATTTTGAATCTAGATCCGGTCAAATTGAATCACTATTCAGGAAAACAAATTAGCGCTTCTGAGTTCTTCGTTTCTCAAAGAAAATGCATTGTTTGTTAAGAACAACCCCAAAAAATTGCAGTGATTGAAGCTTGTGGGGGTCTCAAAATCGCTAAAGAATTTTGACTCTTTCGCAATGAAAATGGTGATGAAGATACCTCAGAGAAGTTGCAAGAGTTTGTTTCCGCCACAAGGACTTTGGTTAATCCCACCTTTACCGGAGCAAGCTAAACAGTTGAGGATTTCAACCGAACCTTCCATCTATGAAATACAGCTCGATTTCTCCAGTAAGAGATCAATAGGAGTAAATTGAGCAGCTAAGGATTTTGATTTTCCAGGTAGGTAACAAATAACAGGATACCGTGGGAAAACAGGTAGAAGGGCAAATTAGGATTATTAAAAAATTAAGTAAGGATATAATTAAAAAAAATAAGGGAACCATGGAAAACAACCCAATTGGTGGTTCCCAAAATTGTGGATTTTCATGGTTACAAACCCATGAAACAAAACTATACCATACCACATAATTAATGAACAATCAAAATAAATGTCATTCTCTTGATAAACATACCATACCATACCATGGGAAACCACCATCCAAACAAGCTTAGTGAACTTTCGAATCTGCACCTAATGTGAAATGAATATTGACATAGCTAATTATTTTAAGATTATTATGTATATGAATTTAGGCTAAAACAATGTTCATAGTTGTCTCATTTTATTTTATGATTGTTGAAATCAATATGTCAACTGTTGCAAAGAATATTATTGCCAAGTTTAACAAAAGTGATAAGTTTAACGGTGATAACTGTAAAATTAAGTATGTCCTGGAAGAGCAAGAAACTCTTAAAGCCTAAATTTGTCTTTGACACATCCCAAAAATGGTTATACCTTCCAACACGTGAAAGTCACAAAGAAGCCTAAGATTAGTCAATAAGGAGAGAAAAATATTTCAGCTCCAGATGACAATATTTTTATAATAAGCTTAAGTGTTATAACTGTAAGAATAATGGACACTTTGCTTATGATTGTCCTGAGCCTAAGGTAAATGACCTTATGACCAATTTATATTGCGATGTAAATGTTTCTTGTTCTTGTTTTTAACTGAATCACTTCCTATGGGAATTGTAGATTTGGTAGCCACTGAACATATAGTAACAACAAGAGATTCTTTTACAGATTATCGACGAATCCCATGAGGATCTAAATGAGTATACCTAGGAAACAATTCCAAAGAGGATGTCAAAGGGATTGGTACCTACAAACTTCAACGCGGTGGCCGAACTCTACTCCTACATGATGAATTTTTTTTCCAAACGATTTTTCATAATCTAGTCTCTATCCGAATGTTGATTAAAATGGGTTTCAATCTTTTATTTTATAAACATGGTATGGATATGTATTAGGGTAAGATATAATATGAAGCTGATTATTTTTATGATTGGTTTTTTGTACTAGATGTTTGTCAAAGTCTCAATAATAATAATATTAGTTTTTTCTTATTTACATCTTCTGCTTATGAGAACGACGTAAATACATGGCATGCGAGGCTCGACCATAGTGGTCAGTAAAGAATGAACCGAATAGTCAAAGAAGGTTTGTTTGGAACAATAAATAAAGTAGAATTGTCTACTTGTGGATCTTGCCTAGCCGAACAACCTGCAAGAAAATCATTTGGGAAAGGCACAAGAGTTGATACTCTATTACAATTGATTCATTTTGATATTTGTGGTCCAATGAATGTAAGGACAATACATGGTGCATTTATTTCATCACTTTTATTGATGATTTTACTTGATTTAGTTATGTATACTTGATTTCTTACAAATCTGAAGCTTTGAGAAGCTTCATTAAGTTTGTGAACTTAGTTGAGAATCAATTAGATAGAAAAATAAAAGCTCTAAGAACAGATCAAGGAAGGCAGTACTTATCCTATGAGTTCAAACAACTATGTGATGAAGAAGAAATTCAGGGATAATTAACTACTCCTTATACTCCACAACAAAATGGTGTTGCGAAATGATGAAATAGAACCTTGTTAGAAATGGTTAGGTCAATAATGACATAAGCAAACTTGCCAATCAACCTATTGGGGTGATGCTTTGCTCACTGCTGCATTCATACTTAACCGTGTCCCTTCAAAATCAGTTAAGACTACGCCATATGAATTATGGACTAAACGTAAGCCCGATTTAAGCATTTTAAAGTCTAGGGGTTGTGCTACTTTATTATTAACCGTTCTTTTCTATATGGAAAATTATGTCAAAGGGGAAGAAAATGTATCTTCATAAGATACTTTGAATAATCTATGGGTTATGTGTTCATAGGTGAACAAAGTAGTGGCAGTGTGACTGCGATTGAGTCGTATGATGTCACATTCATAGAGAATGATTTTCCTAAGAAGAGGGAGATAGGTCATGACTTATCTCTTTATAAAACTATGAATCAAACTATTTTCATTGTTGAAGATCAAATTGATTTGAGTGGGAATCATTTTAATGATAATGGATTAGTTCCTATTTCCATAGATACACTACATGCATCAAATTCTAATGACATTGCCGGTCCTAGTGGGAGTAACTTACCAATTAATAACTTAATTTATCAATCTCAACCTCAAAGAATAAGTCATCCGCAAATTCCTCGACATTGATTTGAGATCAAAGGAGAAGCATTTATAGTTACTCATGATGATAAAGAGCCAAGAAATATAAATAAGGCTCATACATATCCTGCTAAAGAAAAATGGCTAAAAGCAATGGAGGAAATGGAGTCAATGAGATCTAACAAAGTGTGAAAATTGGTTGATCCACCTATAGGTTGAAAACCTATTGGAAACAAATGGGTTCTGAAAATCAAGCGTAAGGAATATGGTAGCATTAAAAGATTCAAAGCTCATCTAGTAGCTAAGGGGTACACACAATAGGAAGGAATTGATTATGAAGAAACCTTTTCATCTGTTATGTGCTTTATTCAATAAGATTAATGTTGTCTAAGTAGTTGCATTGGATCTTGAATTACATCAAGTGGGTGTGAAAACTGCATTTCCCAATGGAGAATTAGAATAAGAAATCTATATGGAACAACCTATAGGTTTCGTTAAAAAACACAAAGAAAATAAAGTATGCCAACTTCAAAGGTTGATTTATGGTCTGAAACAATCTTCCTGACAATGGTACTTACGTTTTCATGATGAGATCATATCATATGGATTTCTTATGATTCATGAAGCCCATTGTGTGTATATTAAAAGATTCAAAGATAAGTTTGTGATCTTATCATTGTATGTAGATGACATACTAATAGTTGTAAGTGACATTGATCATATAAAAGAAATAAAAGACTGGCTATCTTCTACTTTTGAGATGGAAGATATGGGTGAAACAACATATATTGCTAGAGTTAATATTTCAAGAGACCATTTAAAGAGATTATTATCTCTTTCATAAGAATCTTACCTTAAGAAAATTCTTGAATACTTTAATATGCAAGATTGTAAATCCCTCTAGTTTCTAAAAGTGAAGCTTTGAACCGAATGATGTGTCAGTAGACTCCATATGAAAAGGAACAAATAAGAAAAACTCCTTATGCTAATGTAGCCGGAAGCCTCATGTATGTAATGATGTGTACTAGACTAGATATTTGTTACGTTATTGGGTTAGTAAGCAGATATCAATATGATCCAGGACCACAACATTGGAAAGCAGTTAAAAGGATATTGATATATTTTAAAAGCACAATGGACTATTCCTTATATTCTTTAGGAAAGAATCTGCAAATCAAAGGCTACACGGATGTGGATTGGCGAGGAGATTTAAGTGAGATAAAAATTCACCTCTGGATATGCATTCTTTCTTAATAATGGCGCCATATCATGGAGCACCAAGAAGAAGTCATGCATCGCCTTGTCTACTATGGAATCTTAGTTTGTTGCGCTTTCATCTGTTGTGCAAGAAGCTGTTTCGCTCAAGTATTTTCTGGTTCACTTGGGTATATATATCAATGTTTTTGAGCTTGTAGCAATCAATTGTGATAGTCATGCTACAATAACCTACCTGAAAGATCAAAAGTACCATGGGAAGATAATTCATATTGACATAAAGTATAAATTTGTGAGAGACATGGTAGCACAAAAGGAAGTGAACATAAAATACATATATATACATTAAATGATCGCAGATTCCTTAACAAAACCCATAGTTATGATGCTTATGAAAGACATGTGAAGTCATTTGGTTTACGTAGATGCTGATGTATTTTTATTTTTATTTTCCCAAATATGTTCATGTAAATGCACATTATTGAAGTTAATGTTGATTTAATGCCTGATCTTCATTCTTGTTGGTTCATATACATATACTATTTTTTATGGAATGTACATAAAATTCTAAGGATAGAAAGTATATCAAACAAACAAAAAGGTTGGCCTATTCACACAGGCAATTGCCTCTATTGTCTAAGTGACAAGTAGCGATGAGATAGTTATAAACTAATTAGTATTAGAAGTAATGATAATAGAGAGCTAAAAGTTTATAATCAAAATGTCGTATGTTAGTTTGTATTTAATCATATGTGATTGAAGTTAGTCTGTCTTAATGCCAAATAAAAGTTCTGAAGAATAAATAAATGAATAGATTTTTGAACTCAAAGATAGACATGAGTTGTCATTCTTATTATCTGCATTGTATTTTTATGAATAAAGGACACATGCTCCATAGGAAAGGAGTCAATACTATAATACATATTTCATACCATGTATACATAAAGAGACCTATAAGGGCGATACAAGTTTAGTTTCTACTTGCTATTGTGTGAAGCCCTGAAAATTATAAGTAATTTTCTTATTGTACCTTCATGACATAAATTAGTTTCTTGAGATTCAATTTGGTGTTTGCTATCTTAGTTTGTTCCCAAGAGATCATGATTTATTCAGTCTGCGGAACATTTCTAGAAAAGCATATCACGTTGAGATTGAGAGATTCAAAAGATGAGGAAGATCATTGGATATTATCACATCAATTGTTTAATTGGCGTCCTTTATGTTTCTGCGAGACTAGTACATAATGATGAATTCAAATTTAAGAAAAGTGATAATGAGAGATATGAATGTGATAAATGTTCTAGAGTACTATATACAATAATGTACTTTAAGTTTCATTGATTAAGATATTGTATAGTCCTAACAGATGTATAACAACGACACTCTGAAGTATGCACTGATCGCATGGTCTAGTCGTACGTATGAATGTTAGAGAATTGGAATGAGAATTGACCCACTATGTGTGAGCGGGAGATGAAGGAATTTGGATTGGGTCACCCATATGGTAAACCCATATCCATATTAATATTTAAATATATTTATTTTTTTATTAATAAAGGAAAAAAGACACAACTATTTGAAAAGTTATGTCCCTTTATAAAAGGGTTTCTTTTTTGAAAAGAAACCATATAATGTTCCTGCAAAGCAGAAAGAAATAGAACAATTTTTTTCTTCTTCCTTATTCCTCTTCTCCAATTCCATTTAAGATTCTTGAGTAGATTTCTTGTTTTAAAAGCATGGAAACAACTCTGTAATAGGTAAGATAATAAACTGTGACTTTATATGGTGTAATTCGTTTTTGTATGTGATTACACTTTCTAATTAATGAAACAAATTCAGTAATCCTGCAAACTAAGTGCATTTCACTGAGTATGTTTTTGTTGTTAAGCTTTCAAGAATTACAACAAACACATTAGAATAGGGTATATCAAGTGATCAACTTTTTGAATCAGATTCTTTATACGTTTTTCAACATTAAATTGATAAGATCTTACCTAAAACTATTTTTTTAAAAAAGTTATTCGAAGAAATCGGTTATAAAAAAGATATGTATCTACAAAGTTAGAAAACAAATAAATAAAATAAATATGGTTTTTTTTATATATATTTAGGGATCTAACTAAACACTTTACATTGAGTCGCCCCTGTCTACCTCTATGTAATTCCATAAATATATAGACAATAGAAAGTCACATATATTATATAGATACGAAGGTTTGAATACATTTGGAAGACTAAAAAGTCTTTTATCTCTATTCTTCTTGTAGCATTTTTTTATTACTTTAACTTTACAAGATAGAGGTTAAATTTTTTATCAAAGCAAAATTACTCTAATAAAGTCATCAATCTATTGTCCTTTTTTAATATATATTGATAACTACTCTCTCTTTATTTTTACTTGTTATACTAAGAGTACATTTTCACAGTTCCTTATTTTTTTTATCATATTAAGAGGAAAAAGTTATCATAATTTACTTTTCAAATTATTTGTCAAGATTCAAGATGAAAACATCAATTAATATAGGTTTTATGGTAAACATCCATATCAATTACATTATTTGTTAATCAATATATGTACAAAGTACAAACTGAGTAAACAAAATGAATGGAGAAAGTATATACTAACCGACTTGAGTATGTGAAAGAACTCTTCATTGCTAGTTACTTCACTCTCTAGCGTGTAATGGAGATAATTGAAAAGAAGAAGACAAATGCACCCAAAGTGGTCAATTGTTTTTCATGTTTGTGTTCTATCGGTGTTTGTGCTTCCATGGGCGTTTATGGTGCAAGCGCCCGAGTCTGGAGTCTATGGGCTTTGGGGTCTACACTGATTCTGTGGACTTCCACAGAGCCCTCAGATTTTTCAGTCTCAGAGAATTCATCTATTAACCTCCATTGGAGAGTTTGAATTGGTTGTTTGTCTTTTGGAGGAATTTTATCTGCAAACTAATCAAAAGGCAACAAATAAGTTCAAGATGTTTGATCCATTAAAACACATAACAAAGAACAAGGAACAAAAACAAATCAGAAATAGATTTTAACTGATGCAACTGCAGGTTGCAGATACGAGTGTAATTACGACTCGTAGGGTGACCTACGAGTCATATACTTGCCTCATAGTAATAGTATGACTTTAAAAATGCAATATGACCTAATAGAAGTGGTAGTTACGACTCATAGAGGAGCCTAAGAGTCGCAGTCTGATCGTACCAAACTTTAGAGACATTTTTAAGAACTAAGTCAAGATTACGAGACCCCCCTACGAGCCCGTAGCGAGTACCTTGAATTGTTTGTGAGTCTCATATGGGAAATATGAAGAAACAACAGGTGACCGATGCTTGCTACAAGGGACCACTACGACATGTATGGGAGCCTACGAGTCATAGGAATGCATTGTAGCTTAAAACAAAAGGCACCAATAGTGCCTTTCATTTTCCCACAACAAGCAGAAACTAAGCATATCATTGTAAATACTTAAGCACATAAGAGCAATACAAGATACTCAGCACATAATCAATCCCTTAGTAACATCAGAAATTCAAAACAACCATCATCCCCATGAATCGAATTCAATTTAACAGAACGTTAAGCACACTGCCAACTAAACACTTTCAAAGCTCATACTTGATATCAACAAGATATTCCATAGAGATGCAATTTTCCTTTAGATCATTTCAATCAAGTCCAACAGGTTAAAGCATATGAAATATACCTACACCTCCTAAATTCCAATCCCAACAACAATGCGCACACTGATTCGGCAAAAACTAAGCTTCACGTTTCATGAACCAATAATTTTCGCACTTGTTATCACCCACAGAAGAATTCCAAACAATGTTTGAATGACTGCAAAGTTTTAGAAAGCACACAAGCCCTAGGTTTCTTGTCTAGAACAAAAAAAATCACAACATGGCATGATTAAACATGGACGAAGTTAACATACACTTAACTAAGTAATTGGCTCACCACAAAAGAGTGATAAATTTAACCATGAAGCTTACCAATCGATCGAAGGAGCAAACCAAAGCGAAGAGAATAAAAAATTTTGCCGAAACCATAGAAAATGGTGACTTCGCCAGAATCCTTGCCCGAAAATGACGTGGGTAGTCGGGAGTTTTTTCGAAAAAGAGAAATATAGAGTGAAATTGGGAAGGTATCACTGGTTAGGGTCTGGAATTGATTTTAGGGGTCAAATGTTATTATGAACACTTATATAAGTAAACCAAGCCATGAGTTAAAAGGCTACTGATCGAGGCTACAATACCCTGACTATGAGTCGTAGGTTTTCCTACGACTCCTAGTCTTGTCCTTGTAGCGGGCCTAAGACTTGAAAAAATTTAGGAATCATACCTGGATAGTATGAACCCAACTTACGACTCGTAGAAGGTCCAATGAGTCGTAAGGTTTTCTCGTAGTGTCTGTGCCAACTTTTGATACTTATTGTTTCCCTCTACGAGGTATGACTATGAGTCGTAATGAAGACTACAACTCGTAGGCCTGATCATAGAGTCTGCTCCAAGTGCCATTTTTCAGATCTTTAGTTATTCAATTTTCAAAACAAATCAAATCTCAAAACAAAACCATTCCCAAAACATTACAACTGCATCAATGTTTGTTATCATAAAAACAAACTCACACGTTCTACCTAAGAATCTAAACAACCAAGAACACTTAAAACAAGCCAACAATTATCAACATTGCTTGGTTATCTCCCAAGAAGCGCCTTTTTTAATATCATGGCTCAACTTGGTCATCGTCCTTCATCAACTATCGTTGAGGATGCATACCTCACTCTTGCACTTATCCGACTATTTCATGTATTGCGAATATCGAACATGATTTCTACATCATTAACCCTAAATCATAGTAGACCCAAATTCATATCCATTGAGGCTCTTCCAATGGACGGAAATGGTTTCTCCAAGATGATGGGCACCTCAAAATCAACTTCGCAGTCAAGGATCACAAAATCAGCGGGAAAGATGAATTTATCAACTTTAAAAAGCAGATCCAAAAGGATTCCCTCTAGCTTTTTAATGGTTCATTCTGCCATAAGCAACCTCATTCTTGTCGAGGTAGGAGTACCAAGGCCAAGCTTTTTGAATACAAAAAAAAGGCATTAGATTAATTCTCACTCCAAGATCATACAAAGCCCTTGCAAACTCAACATTACTAATGGTACAAGGGATTATGAATGCATCGGGGTCCTCTTGCTTTTGAGCAAGGAATTTGGTCATAATCGCAGTACATTGTTCTAGTTCTTGTGACTCAAAGTGCATTTCTTGGTGACCAAATCCTTCATATACTTTGCATACCTGGGCATTTTCTCCAAAGCTTCTATAAGGAGGATGTTGATGGAGAGTTGCTTCAACATTGAGAGGAAATGTTTGAATGTACCCTCCTCTTCCTTTTTCTTAAGCCTTTGAGGGAAAGGAGAAGGGGGTTTAGGATTAGATTTCAATTCCTGGTGCTCTCTTGCCTCTTCCGGTTGCATCCTAACTACCTTTGGATCTTCTCCCTCAACCATGACTCACCACCAAGACTCTTCTCATCAACTTCATCCACAAGTGTCGACATAGGGGGATCTATGGTGGTTTTTCCACTGCTAGTCATCACCGCCATGCAATGTCATTTTTTTTAGGATTTTGAACCATATAGCTTGGTAGGGTGCCCTTTCGGTATTGGTTTAATTATGAAAAAACTTGCCCAAATTGTTGTTCTAGTTGCTTTTTGCTAACGAATGAGACTCTATTTTTTGGCTGATACTTGAAATATCTGCTTTAATTCTCTTTAAAGTCTTTTCTTGGTGGTCAGCTCACTTCAACAACTCTTCAAATATTTCTTCAATCTTGGAGTTGCTTGATCTGGCATCACGATTGTGAGGTTGAACATAAGGACCATTCCTGTAGCTCTCTCTTCTTCCCCACTCGGCATCTGGCACTTTCTCTCTCTCTCTCTCTCTCTAGTATTATCCACCCCGGTTGTCTTTATACATCCCATAATGGGTGAAGTTCTAACCTTGATTCTCGGACCCTTACCTCCAATAGTCTGAACTGGACCCTTGGGGGTTCTTTCGAAAGCCTGCCGCTTGGTTGCTTACAAAATATACATCCTCATCCACAAATGGATCATCATAGGTAGGAACCTCCGGATGTTGGTGAGTGACTTCCTTAGCACTTGCTTGATTTTGCTTTAAAACTAAGTCCATACTTGTGTGAAGTTGAGAAAGTTGCTCCATGATCTCTTTGTTTACCTTTGCTTGCTCATTATTGGTGTTAACTGCACAAGAAGGTTTCATCACACCTCAATCTCGTTCACCCCAAGCTTTATTTGGTTTGACCACTTGCTCCATCCTTCTAGCAATCAATGCAAAAGGTTGGTCCAGGAACATGCCTCCCATAATTATGTCGGCACAAGCTTGACTATTCTCATCAAGCGCTCGATAGAAAATCTCAACCAAAGCATCATCAACAATCATATGATCAGGGACCATCCTAAAGCATTTAACAAACCTCTCCCATGTTATGCTAATAGAATCAATCGATAATTGCTTAAAGTTGTTTATTTGGTCCTTGAGATTCAACTTTTTAGATCATGGAAAATATCTTTCAAGGAATACTCTATGAAGCTTAGCCCAACTTGTGATAGTACTCGATGGAAGCTCGGACAACCATACAGTTACATTGCCATTCACTGACAGTGGAAGCACTGTTGAACCAACAACATCAAGAGAAAGGATTTGTGTCCCCATGATACTCTTGCAAACCAGACACCACATTTTGAAACTGAAGGTGGGGATCCCCCGAAGGTAGCCTTGGGAATAGTCCGCGGTTTTGGAGCATTTGGAGCAATCCACGCGATACCGTGAACTTAGTATCTACCGGTAAAGGAGGAAGTACTATAGCACCGGTAACATCTATGGGTTCAATCGATATTGATTCTATCCATAAGCATTTTAATTGAAGTCCCTGAGTTGTGGCCTATTACCTTTCTATTATGGATTCTCCTCTCTTCCCATATCCTCATTGGTATTAATATCCTCCTCAACCTCGATATCATCATTCACTTGAACCATTCTTCTTTGTAGTCAGTGGATCTCCAAATTGAGTGGATCTAAGGGATTGCCTTGGCTCCTTGTGATGTACATACAATCCTAGTACACCCTGCAAATAAAATCAAACAATAAAAACCAAAAAAAAAAGTAAAATACACGAGACTCTAGAAATCAATACTAGAACAATATAATATTGTAAAAAAATCAAAACCTAGTCATATTCCTTGGCAATGGCGCCATAATTTTTTGACATTCTGATGTTCACGCTCCAATAAGAAAGCGGTCATTGTCAACAATTAACCTAACCAAAGGTAAGTGTCGAACCCACAAGGAATACGACGCTTGACTACAAGACTTCACTACTAATCATTTCAAGTATCAGTATTAAAAGTAAAATTACGATTATAGTACTATGCGGGAAAACACTCAATTTTAGGAACAGCTTGGGAATTGAGTTCCCCATAGTTCATTGTCTCGACTAACATAGGTAACATAACCACATTTGAAGATTAGCATCTCGTACGGTAACTTAGGTTCTTCCAGCACTGTTATGAAGGTGAAGGTCGAATTTCACCAAGGTGCTTGGTGGGCAACTATGGTGTGCCAACTAACCAGTACCAATTGTCTTAGTCAACCTCCCCATTTTCAGGTTCGGTTGATTAGATGAGAAGACATTGATCGAATTTTGTCATCTACTTTCCTTTTCTTATTCGTCACTACCTTGGTCGGGATCGTGATAGTAGGCAGGGTTTGGTGTTGGCCACCACCATACAAAAGTCATAATGAAGGGAAACAAACAATACATGCAAAACCCCAATCATAGAAATGCAATAAACCTAGGTTATCTCAAGTCAACTATCCATGGTTCACACAATCCCATGTTCTGGATTCTTAGCTACTCATGGCTAAGGCAAAATAAAAAAATAATGTAAGACATAAATGAGAGTTTTACCAGCAACAATTAAGAGAGTAGGCACGACATGTTGCAAACCCAAAAGCTTGATTGATCAACAATGAGTATAAGGCAAGATTTGTAATCCCGAAAATAGGTTTCTAAGAGAGAACAATAAACTAATATAAAAACCTAAATAATTTTCAAAAGATGATTGTAAAATGTCTCCTGGTTGAACTCTTTTCTAAAAACCCAACATAAATTATATATAGTATTTACAAAATAAACCTTGAATTTACACAAAAAGACAGCTGGCAGTAAATAAGTCTCGCAGGTACGACTCGTAAGATGACCTATGATTCATAGTCGGGCTCTCATATCATATTCTTGGCATCTTGGACTAAACCAGTACGAATTATTGGTTGATCTACGAATCGTATCTTTCTCTCGCAACCTTGGTCTTCAGTTTTTGGTCCAACATTTTGGCTCTGTGATTAATGCTACAAGTCCACCTATACAAGTCGTGTTGAGACTTACGACTTGTAGGATAGCCTCATAAGGGTGACCTCTGCTTAGCAGATTTTTGAACTTTTGGTCTCTGATTCTTGCTATGACATACCTTAAGACTCATAGGTGTGTTAGTATGTCCTCAGCTTCAGCAAAATCTGCAACTTTTCTTCGAAATCATGCCATCCTAATTTTCCTTCAAGAACAACACAAATACACATAAAAACCATAAAAAGTCACATTAAGAACTCACAAAATTCCTTGTTTTAGGCATCAAATGTGTCGTATTTTAACAATACATCAAATTCTCAAGTTATTAATGATCTATTACGTGATGTACAAGTCAAGTGACTTCATGATGATTAAGGGATTGCAAGTATTTATTGAATTCTTGAAAAGTATCTATGATGTTGCAAGTATCAAGTTGATCCCAATTTCAAGATTTTCACCCTTGTGAGCCATTCATGTTAAAGCAAGGAATCATGTTTGATTATATCTACTCTCATGTTCAAGTTAGGCTCACTATTAGAGGTGAAGCATGTTTATGAGCCACTAAAGTCATGTCATCATGTCTCTTACAAGCTATTCATGTTATGATTAAAGTATGACTATTTCAAGTATTTCATGAGATTTGACTTAGCACCGATTGAGGCGTAAGATGGTGGCTCGACTGAAGGGTTCTTTATATAAAGTTAATCTTTAAACTATGTGACACCATAGGAATATCATGATCTCTCTTATAGCTTTCTAGTGGATCTATCTAGTTATACCACACCTTGTCAAGGGGGTGACATGCCTCGATCACCTTGACGAGGGGGTGATATGCATCGGATTATTCATTGTATAGCTACTATGGCAAGTAGACTATACCTTATTGAGGGGGTGGTATGCCTCGATCGCCTTGTCAAGAGGGTGACATGCCTTGATCACCTTACTAAGGGGGTGACGTGCATTGGGTTCCAAGCAGTAGCTCACTTTGTCTATGTCGGTTAATGTCTCTTCCCACACATGTATTATGTACTATACAAGCTGAATGTTTTACAAGAATGTTTGTTACAAGCATTGATCATACATGCCATACTGAGATTATATATAGCCATGGCATATTATTATGCATTTTGAAAATTTTTTTGGGTTATGACTATATTACATTGTATCCTGTATACTTAGTAAATTCCAACATACTAACATATACTCTATACCTAATGATATTATTATGTAGGGATCAAAGCTCTTTTTGATTATCCTCCACGTGGATAGTTCGGTACTTCAGAGATAAGCGTTAGTGAGTCCTTAAATCTAAGGACACTATCTACATTCCTCTTGTGAATTTGAGGATTCATTATGTTGAACATTTGTCATCATGAGGGTGACCCAAAAAGTGTCTTGTCCCCCGCTCCATTCCAGGTTAGAGTTGTTATTGGCTATTATGATGTACTTATGTTATGAGCTTGACTCTTAAATCTTTTATGATTATCAAATACTTCCTTTAGTACTTCTTCCCCTTTTGTTATATCTCTTGTTGTTGTTTACTTTGCTTCTGTGACAAAGGATGTGTGATTGATATGCTAAAAGGCTTGTTTGGAGTCCATTCGTGTTTCTATTCACCATATCATGTCTAGGCCCTAGGCTTGGGTCGTGACACACTCCTAGGCCCTAGGTTTGGGTCATGACACTAGCCATAGCCAGGAATTTCTATGGATACCACTAATGTGCTGCCAAAATACAACACTTTTGATGATTAAAACTTGAAATTTTGTGTGTTTTCAATGAGATGCTAGTTGGTTTTATATGTTTTTATGTTATATTTGCCGGATTATAGATTGGACTTGATTTTTGGGAAAAAGTTGCTGGTTTTTGTTTCTATATAAGACCTTTTACGGGTTATAGATCATTCTATAGTCTAGGGTGGTTTCGTGAACAATTCTAGTGAGGGGCTCATTTTCTAAAGTGGTCCTACAAATATGCAGATGAGTCGTGGAATGCGTATGAGTGGTAGACCATGGTTCATTCCCTAAGGATTAGAGATTGCAACATTCTGAAGGTCCATCAAACAAAACCCCTTTTATAGGTCGTAAACCAATTTATAAGTCGTAGAGGGGTACCGTAGAGTTGAAGTCCAAATTTCTAACTTTGAACGCGACTCTGATTACGGCCATGGAATTCAATACGGCCCGTAAATCCCTTGTGTATGGCGTGCCAACCAGTTATCCTATTTCAGTTAGGATACGTATTTTACTTATTATAAGTAGTTTTTTTACGTTATTTTTCATAAGTTTTTTGTCTATAACTTAGTGATCTCCGTAATTAGAGAGAGAAAATTATGAGATTATCTTGGAGAGTATTTGAGAACACTTGTGTTTCAATTTCATCTTTAAGCTTGTGATTCTTATTGAAGTTGGATTTACCTGTTCTTAATTCTATTGTGTAAGTGTTCAATTATGTCTTCTCAATCCATAATTCTTGCATCTAGACATAGAATGAGCAGTTAAATCCACAACTAGGGTTGTGGGAATCATGAAGAACTAAAAAAATTTGATAATTCATAATTCTTGGAAAGTGTGCATGCATGCATTAATTAACTCTCTTTGTTTTACATGTTTTCTGATGATGGCCAATATTAAAACCTTCCTAGTGTTACTGAGTAGACCAAGGTAGTAATTAGTAGGAAATGAGGTTTAACTATTAGGATTCGATTGATGTATTCTTATGTAATCAACCAAACTAGGCCAACAGGAGATTATACTGGGACTAATACGTAAGGGTTAGTAATGCATACTATGGAGGTGGGCCAAGTCACATAGTGAAATTCTCTTCTCACCGTTGAACAAAGGACTTCGTGAACTTAACTTATCATCTTGCATATTACACACTAGAAAAAAATTAGGTTATCCGATGATAATGAGTTAGGGAATCACGGGGAACACAAAACCCTAGTTTATCTCCAGATTGATCTCTTTCTTGTGTGTGTCAGTTTAGTTTTAATTTTCCTTGATTATAGGAAAACTCCCCTTTTAAGGGAGTAAGCTGGTTAACTTCTCCTATTGCAGTCATTGCATTCTCTTGAGTCTACGTACTCACTGTGGGTTCGATTCTATCCTTTGTTAGGTTTTATTTCTTGACTGCAATCATTTTATCCTTTGAAAAGGAGGTGTAACATGGTTAACATTGATATTTGGCGCCGTTGTGAGGAAATATGGCTAGACTTAGTTAATTCATAGTGATTTAAGTGTTAATTCTAATTTCCTATATTTTATGTTTTGCTTTTATTTTTGTTCTTTTTCAAGGTGTAAGTGTAGTGTATGCCCAGCACTCGGAGTCAAGGCAATTCCTTGACTCCATTTGATCCAAATATCCACAAAAATTTGAGAAGACTGGACCAAGATAGCGCCAACAACGCGACCAATGTAACTCTGAACAGGAACAACAATGATAATGCTAAGAATGAGAACCCCCTATTCTTTAGGACATTTCTCTATAGCCTCAGGACTTTAATGCCAATGCTTATCAGTGGAATCAATACAAGCTGAATCCTATAGCTATGGAGGTGACTGGAGCTATTATGTTGCTACCAATATCAACTGACACAAAGTTCACAGTCTCGAGTGAGTTGCTTCATATACG
>JAOTQR010012982.1:0-17844 GCA_025774065.1 Solanum ossicruentum
CAAGCCTCCTTTTACTCAAATTGCATGATTTGAAGTTGATTTACAAATGGGTCTTGCTTATTATGAAATTCACTGCACACTATGTCAAAGCTCTATAAAGTTGTGACTGTTTCGCTATATTTTGAGCTATAAATCTTGGACCTATTTTAAGATTTGATGAGGGGTTTCTTATATATTGCTTAGGGTGTTTCAAGGTGTTGATTACCAGTTTTACAATGGATTTTCTCGCATGATTTCATTTCTATATTTAATGGTTTTATACTAGCATTACACACTCTCTAAGTGTTTGATAAAATGTCCGGATGTGGTTTCATGAGGAGTTGAAGGCCCAATGCATAAGATACAATGTGAATGACTATATGATGATGAAATGAAATTACATATATGTTATACTCTATATAAAGTGTTGCATTGGACCATACCCGATCCAAGGGGATAAGAGCTCGGGTAACTTTGTTGGGGGTTTGTACTCATCAATCATGTGAGGGGTTTGTACTCCGCCACCATGTTAGTAAGGTGTGATTATTATCAACCATGTGAGGGGTTTATACCATATAACCAGCAAGGGGTTTGTACCTTGAATAGCTAGCTTGGTCTCTTCTAAACATATGATATCGTATATGAGCATGAGTTATTTAAGCATGTTTTACTTAAGCACTGATCATACATGTCATATTGTTATATTATGCCTATTGCTTAATATTATGCATTTTGATTATGATGCCTATCTAGTGTTGCATTGCATCCTACATACTTAGTATATTCAAATGTACTAACGCATACTTTTGCCTACATGATATCACCATGTAGGAACTAGAGCCCAAGTTGATCATCCTCCTCCATGTGGCTAGTTCAGTTATATTCAAGCTAGTTGGTGAGTCCTCCACTTTGGGGAACTTAGTCTATACTCTCTCTTTTTATGTATTGAGATACTCTTATTTATGTTCTATTTGACTATGAGGTTGAGCCTGTTTACTTTATCTCGGCCCCAGCTCTTATCTATGTAGTAGAGGTGGTTGTTAGACATGTTATGTCTTTATGAAATGAGCTTGATTCTTGTCTCTTGATTATGATATTGTGCAAGCTTTTGCCTTAGCCCCATGCCCTATTCTTGTTGTTTGATGTTTTATTTGCTTTCGCGACCAATGATGTGTAATGACAAGTTAAGAGACTTGTTTGGGGTTCCTTTGGGTTCTCCATTCACCGTGTCATATCTGCGCCTTAGGCTTAGGTCGTGACAAACTTGGTATCAAATCAGTAGGTTGATAGATTCTCAGAGTCCAACCCACCACGTCGATTAGAGTCCTATTCATGGTTATGAAACGCGCCATGAGTAGGAGGCTATGAGATGTTTTAGGAAAATGTTTCCCTTCTTCATGTCCTACGTCATGCTATAGAGTTGTATTGAGTTTTTCCTCCCTAACAAATACTTTTTTTCTATGCTAGATCATGACAAACACTCGAGGATAAAGGGCCAAAACTCCTAAGGAGCAACCTACTAATGGTGAGATCTAGGATTCTCTCACTATGTTGCCCAAGTTGTGGCAAATCAAGTCGATCAAGGGGCCCAAGCCCCTCATGCTGCTACCCGGGAGCTAGGGTAAGGGACTTCATGAGGATGAATCCTCCGATTTTCTATGGGTCAAAGGTGGATGAAGATCCAAAAAAGTTCATTGATGAGGTCTACAAAATCTTGAATATCTTGGGTGTTAAACCGAATTAAAAGGCGTTGTTGGTGGTGTACCAACTCAAAAGGCTAGCTCAAATATGGTAAGACCAATGGAAAGGTGAAAAGGGGATTGGTAATGTGGTGCTTTGGAAGGAGTTCAAATTGGCTTTCCTTAACAGGTTTTTCCCTCTTAAGCTTAGGGAAGCAAAGTTGGTAGAGTTTATAAACTTGAAACAAGGTGTTATGAGTGTGAGGGAGTATGCCCTCAAGTTTAATCAACTTTCAAAGTATGCTCTCTATTGGGTGGTCGATCTAAGATCTAGGATAAATAAGTTCATGATAGGGGTCTCGGACTTAGTAAGTGAACAATGTTGGTCTGCCATGCTAATTAGTGACATGGACTTGTCTCGGTTGATGACTTATGCCAAGCAAATGGAGGAGGATAAATTGAGTAAGAGAAGGAGGCATGAGGCCAAGAGGGCCCGATTTGAGAGTAAATTCCAAAAGGGTATTAAATTTCATCAAGGCCAAGGGTCTTCTCATGCTACTAATAAGGTGTTTGCCAATGACTTCCCCAAGCCTCAAGGTGTTGGTGGCGTGGCTCCTATTATTATGTGCCCTAAATATGGAAAGAGCCATGGATGCCTATGTTTGAAGGGTTCTAATTCTTGCTATGAATGTGGGGAGATTGGTCACAAGAAGTTAGATTGTCTAAGAAATCGTGGCAAGTTCTGGGGTGCTAATAGGGTCCTATTGGGGAGAGGTCGTCCTCAAGGTGGTTCCCCAAGGCACAATCGATTTTATGCTCTACATGGGAGGCAAGGGGTTGGTGAGGTCCCCGATGTTATACCGATATGGTAAAAATCTTTGACTTTGATGTGTATGATTTGATTGATCCATGTGCCACTCTTTCCTTTGTCACCTTTTTGTTACTAAGAAGTTCCATGTTGTCCCTGAGTTATTGCATGAGTCATATGAAGTGTCTACTCCTATTGGTGCTTATATTATTGCTACGAAAGCTTATAGGAGTTGTCCTATTTGCATTTTGCATAAGTTGTTGCCTTGTGATCTTGTTGAGTTAGACATGGTAGATTTTGATGTCATTCTTGGGATGGATTGGTTGCATACCTACTATGCTTCTATTGATTGTAGAACCTGTAGGTTCAAGTTTCAATTTCCTAATGAACCCATCCTTGAGTGGGAAAGATAAGATGTGGTGGTCAGGGGTAGATTCATTTCATGCACTAAAGCCCATAAGTTGAGTTATAAGGGCGTTTGTATCATCTTGTGAGGGTTAAAGATGTGGAGTCCAAAGTCCCTTCCATTGAGTCAGTCCCTATTTTAAATGAGTTTCTTGATGTCTTCCTAAATGACCTTCTCGGTGTCCCTCCTAAAAGAGAGATAGATTTTGGCATAGATATCCTTCCAGATACTCAACCTATATCCATTCCCCCTTACCGTATGGCCTAGCGTAGTTGAAGGAGTTAAAGGAACAATTGAAAGATTTGTTGGAAAAAGGATTTATTAGACCTAGTCAATCACCTTGGGATGCTTCGGTGTTGTTTGTGAAAAAGGACAACGGGTCACTTAGAATATGCATTGATTACCGACAACTCAATAGGGCTACCATCAAGAATAGATATCCTCTTCAAAGAATTGATGACTTGTTTGACCAATTGCAAGGGGTAGCTTCTTCTCTAAGATTGATCTTCAGTTCGGGTATCATCAAGTGAGGGTGAGGGAGCATGATATTCCTAAGACGGCTTTCCAGACTAATTATGGGCATTATGAGTTTGTTGTGATGTCATCTGTGTTGACCATTGCACCATCCATCTTCGTGGACCTAATGAATAGGGTCTTCAAACCTTACCTTGATTCCTTTGTTGTGATGTTCATTGATGATATTTTGATCTATTCACATAGTAGAAGGAGGCATATGGGGCATCTGAGGGTTGTGTTTCAAAGATTGAGGGAATAGAAATTGTATGCCAAATATGATAAGTGTGAATTTAATTGAAGGAGGTTGCATTCTTGGGTCATGTGGTGTCAGGGGATGGTATAAATGTGGATCCTAAAAGACCGATGTGACTAGAAATTAGCCTATACCATTGACCCTATCGAATATTAGGAGTTTCTTGGTTTTTTCGAGTTACTATAGAAGATTTGTGAATGGATTCTCCTCCATTGTTTCCCTTATAATAAAATTGACTCAAAGGAAAGTAAAGTTTGTGTGGACTGATGAATGTGAGAGGAGCTTCCAAACATTGAAAGACAAGCTTGTGTTCACTCCTATATTGTCACTACCGGATGGACTTGAGGGTCTTGTTTTGTATTGTGACGCATCAAGAGTTGGTTTGGGTTTTGTGCTAATGCAAAATGATAAGGTCATAGCTTATACTTCTAGACAACTCAAGGTACATGAAAGGAACTACCCTACCTATGATCTACAGTTGGCCACCATTATGTTTGCATCAAAGATTTAGCGTCATTACTTGTATGGGGTGCATGTGGATGTGTTCACTGATCATAAGAGCCTCCAATATGTCTTCACTCAAAAAGATCTCAACTTGAGACAAAGAATATGGCCAGAACTTCTCAAAAATTATGATATGAGTGTGCACTATCATTCAGGTAAGACAAATATGGTGGCAGATGCCTTGAGTAGGGTGTCCATGGGTAGCCTAGCTCATGTTGATGGTGGTGATAGGGAAATGGCTAGAGAGGTACATAGATTGGCTAGATTGGGGGTAAGGTTGGAAGAGGTTGGTGATGATGGTGTTGTGGTTATTGATGGGTCTTAGTCTTCTTTGGTTGATGAGGTGATAGCAAAACAAGATCTTGACTCCTCCTTGCTTGAATTGAAGGACTTGGTGAAAGAGAGCAAAGTAGAGGTTTTTTCCCAAGGGAAAGATAGTGCTCTTAGGTAACAAGGTAGATTATGTGTGCCTTGTGTTGATGGTTTGAGGGAGAAAATCCTTGATGAGGCCCATAATTCTTCTTATTCTAGCCACCCTAGTTCCACCAAAATGTATAGAGACTTGAGAGATGTGTATTGGTGGGGAGGCATGAAGAGAGACATAGCCAAATTCATTTCCAATTGCCATAGTTGTCAATAAGTCAAAGCTGAATATCAAAGGCTGGTGGCCTAACCCAATACATAGAGATTCCTACTTGGAAGTGGGAGGTGATTAATATGGATTTTGAGGTTGGGTTGCCCAAGGGTAGAAAAAGTTTTGATTCCATTTGGGTGGTGGTTGATAGGATGATGAAATCAGCTCACTTTCTACCGATTAAGACCACATATGGGGATGAAGAGTATGCAAGGTTGTATATCTATGAGTTAGTAAGGTTGCATAGGGTTCCTTTTTCCATCATATCAGATCGTGGTTCACAATTCACTTCACACTTTTGGAGGTCTTTTCAAATGGGTCTTGGAACAAAAGTTCACCTTAGTATGGTCTTTCATCTCCAACGGATGGACAAGCCAAAAGAACCATTCAAACACTTAAGGATATGTTAAGGGCTTATATATTAGAGTTGAGGGGTAGTTGGGATGACCATCTTCCTATGATTGAGTTTGCGTACAACAATAGCTACCACTCTAGTATCAGTATGGCTCCTTTTAAGGCTCTTTATGGGAGAAGTTGTAGACCACCGGTTGGTTGGTTTGAGGTTGGAGAGGTGGCTTTATTGGGACTGGATCTGGTTATGGAGGCTCTTGAGAAGGTTAGGATGATTAGCGAAAGGTAAAGAACAGCCCAAAGTCATCAAAAATCCTATGCCAATGTGAGAAAAAGAATCCTTGAATTCAAGGTGGGCGATTGGGTTTATTTGAGAGTTCCTTCAATGAAAGGTGTGGTCCATTTTGTTAAAAAAGGGAAGTTGAGTCCAATGTATGTTGGTCTTTATGAGGTCTTGAAGAGGTTTGAAAAAAAGTATCTCATGAGTTGAAGTTGCCTAGTGAAATAAATTTGGTTCATCCTGTGTTTTATGTCTCTATGTTGAGAAAATGTGTTGGTGATCCTAATGTTGTTGTTCCTATTAATTTGGTAGATGTTGTTGAGGATAACTTGACTTATGAGAAGATTCTGGTTCAGATTTTGAATAGGTAAGTAAAGAGATTGAGGAACAAGGAGGTGGCATCCGTTAAGGTCCTTTGGAGGAACCAACAAATTGAAACTGCTACTTGGGAGGCCGAAGCGGACATGCGAAAGTAGCATCCTTATCTTTTCCATTCCACTCAAGCCTAAGGTACTAAGTCTAAGTCCCTTATATGATTCAAGTCTTATGTTTCAGCCCCTATGTCATTCATATGCATTCATATTTAAGTTGGCAAGTCATGATGATTTTACACTCATGTTAAGATTTTGAAAATGGTGTTTTAAATGTAATGTTGCATTTTAGTTGGGGTTGATTTGTTTATGATCAGTCTTGTATTTTTGCATCTCTTTTACATACAGGGACAAATGTTCCCAAGGGGAAGATATTGAAACGACCCCAAAAAGTGCCCAAAAATGTGCCTTGGAATGCCTGAAATTTTGAATTCCATATATCTCAAAATCTGTTTGCTATTTCAAAAATCTAACTTCATATTCTTGTTCAAGGGATCCAAATTAGCTGAAAAAGGGTCTAACACTGATTTAAGAGTGAAAGATTAACAATTACGAAATTCCAAGAACGCAATTTCCAGTGGGATTTTCACATTGCCTTCGTGACACACCCCTGTACATTTTGGAGACTGTTATTTTAGGCTCGGTCTAAGACTTCTAAGTCTGGGGCCTAAGTATTCCCATATGTGTTTTTACCCATACTTAGCCAAATTTCACACTCATATCATCCTTCACATTTTTCAATACTCACCCAACACTTAGTCATATTTTCACTCCCCAAACTCAAGTCCCAAACCCTCATACCAAGCTAAGATTCTTCTTCAAGTTCAAGTCTCCATCTCCTATCTTCACCAAGTTCATCTCTAACCTAAGGTATGTGGATTTCTTTCATGGTTCCTTTCACCAATGATACCCAAGCCTCCTTTCACTCAAATTGCATGATTTAAAGTTGATTTACAAATGGATCTTGCTTATTATGAAATTCACTACACACTATGTCAAAGCTATGTAAAGTTGAAACTGTTTAGCTATGTTTTGAGCTATAAATTTTGGACCTATTGTAAGATTTGATGAGGGGTTTCATGTATATTGCTTTAGGGTGTTTCAAGGTGTTGATTGCTAGTTTTACAATGGATTTTCTTGCATGATTCATCTCTATATTTCATGGTTGTATACTAGCATTACACACCCTCTAAGTGTTTGATAAAATGTCTGGATGTGGTTTCATGAGGAGTTGAAGGCCCAAATCATGAGATACGATATGAATGACTATATGATGACAAAATGAGATTATATATATGTTATACTCTATATAAAGTGTTGCATTAGACCATATCTGATCCGGGGAGATAAGAGCCCGGGTAATCATGTTAGGGGTTTATACTCATTAACCATATGAGGTGTTTGTGCTTCGCCACCGTGTTGATAAGGTGTGATTATCATCAACCATGTGTGGGTTTTATACCATACAACCACCAGGGGGTTTGTACCTTGAATAGCTAGATTGGTCTCTTCTACACATATGATATCCTATATGAGCATGTTTTACTTAAGCATTGATCATACATGTCATATTGTTATATTATGCCTATTACTTAATACTATGCATTTTGATTATGATGTCTATCTGTTGTTGCATTGCATCATACATACTTAGTACATTCAAACGTACTAATACATACTCTTGCCTACATGATATCACCATGTAGGAATCGGAGCCCAAGTTGATTATCCTCCTCCACGTGGTTAGTTCAGTGTTATTCAAGCTAGTTGGTAAGTCCTCCACTTCAGGGACCTTAGTCTATACTCTCTCGTGTTATGTATTGAGACACTCTTCTTTATGTTCTATTTGACTGTGAGGGTGAGCCCGATTGCTTTGTCTTGGCCCCCGCTCTTATCTATGTAGTAGAGGTGGTTGTTGGACATGTTATGTACGTATGAAGTGAGCTTGACTCTTGTCTCTTGATTATGATATTGTGCAAGATTTTCCCTAGCCTCTTGCCCTATTCTGGTTCTTTGATGTTTTATATGCTTCCATGACCAATGATATGTAATGACAAGTTAAGAGGCTTGTTTGAGGTTCCTTCGGGCTCCCCATTTGTTGTATCACGTCTAGGCCCTAGGCTTGGGTCGTGATAGTCTGCTCCATATTCGAAAGCTCAACATCCGAAGGCTACTCCTTAAGATTTCTTCTCAGATCCTCAATCTCAGGATGTCTACCTTTTGGGGCCACAGTACCTGGGATATAGAAATAAATGCACCATGGTTTTCCCTAAGAATAAAGAAATGGAACATAATAAATTATCTATGTTCAGTTGCAAAAGGGTTCAATAAAATCCTCTTTACGAGTCATAGTGAATATTATGAGTCGTAAAGTGCTCTCAAGAGAATTGGTTCAAACCAATTTTGGTTACTGGAAAATTCTATAAGACAAGGTACGACTCGTAAAGTGGTTTACGAGTCATAGACTAGGATCATAGAAAATTCTAGTGAGTAACAAAACTCAGGTAGGGATCTACGAGACCTATCTACGAGTCTTAAAGTGATTTATGACTCGTAGAAGGTTTCATCTTATGGATACTTAGAAATATCAAGTTTCTTGAGTTTCCCGTGAGGGGCAATTACGACTCGTAGATTGCTCTATGGGTCATAAAATCCACTCGTGGACCAGAAATCTTAGACACTTGAGTTTCTAAGTCTATCACACGAACCCCAAAAGATATTTTCAATAGATAATCACCAGTATCAAAGCAAGAACACACACCCACAAGATTAGCACACACAAATCATTCCCCTGGACATGTTTTAAACATGCACACCCCATCGAAACATGCATTATCCTATTTTTCCGACCATTCCTATTGGACTTACACAAAATCATATACCCGTGCAATTACCTACAAATTCTACAAGCATAAACCATTCAACATCATTCAAGCAAACATGGTGGATGGTGCAAGAGGCACAACAATTAACAATCACAAGGCCAAAATACCCAATTCTGAAATCAATTAATCAATTCAACCAAGGGCAATCCAATTTCACATAACACAATTAAAATTCAACAATGATTCATGTTTTGACACCTTGCAATGATTCAACAATCAACCCCTCAACTTGGTTAATAGGTTTTTACCACCTTCTATCAAGGTGTTTGAGTTACCAACCCCTCAACTTAGTTAATGGGTCTACCACCTCCCATCAAGGTGTTTGAGGTATCAACCCCTCAACTTGGTTAATCGGTATTTAACACCTCCCATCAAGGTATTTGAGGTACCAACTCCTCAACTTGGTTATGGGTTTACCATCTCCTATCAAGGCGTTTGAGGTACCAATCCCTCAACTTGGTTATGGTCAACTCACAACACTATAGATATATATCATGAAATCATCACATAAATACCAATCTTTTATTATCATAAAGTCACTTAACTCATGTGCCAAGTATTAGGCCTTCAATAACTCAAGATACAATAACCGGACATTTTATGAAACACTTGGTGGGTATGCAATGCTAGTATAAAACCATGTAACTCAAGAGTGAAATCATGCAAGTAAACCTGAAGTAAATTAACCCACCAACACTAGGTAATACCATCATACAATATACATCAAAACTCTTCCTCAAATCTTAAGATAGATCCAAGATTCTGTCACGACCCAAGCCCGCCTAGATGTGACCGACGAATGGGTAAACCCAAAGGAACCCCAAATAAGCCTCATAGCATATCATTACACATCCTTGGTCTCGGAAGCAATATAAAACAACATAAGAAACATGAATAAGGGGAATCAGGACTAAGGGGGAGAGAGAGAGAGAGAGAGAGAGAGAGAGAGAGAGAGAGAGAGAGAGTTTAATACTTAAATAACTTAGATAAGTCAAAGCTCAAACATAATACATAACTTGTCCAACAACACCTCTAAACATAGATACTTAGGGGGGGCCAAGACAAAGCAACCGGGCTCATCCTCATGGTCATAAGTATACAATAAATGAAAGAGAGTTTTAATACATCACATAAGAGAATATTCATTGTCCCCGAAATAGAGGACTGACCAAGGCTAACTTGAACAATTTGTCTAGCCATGAGTAGAATCAATAAGAGCTCCGGCTCTTACATGGTGACATCATGTAGGCATAGAGTATGCACCAGTACGTTTGAATGTACTAAGTATGTGGAATGCAATGTAACAAGAGATAGGAAATGTAATCAAAATGCATAATCATAAGAAGAGGATAGGTATGATATCAATATGGCATGCATGATCAATGCTTAAGGTAAAACATGCTAGTAAATTATGATCAAGAAATATAAAATCAATATGAAAAATATACTCAAACCCTTTTGTATCAACTTTCATGAAATGGGTCAAATAACCCCCACTCACCTTATGGTATAACCTTTTTGGAGAGTGTTATCAATACTCCTACTCACCTTACGGTATAACCTTTTTGGAGAGTTCAATGGAGACTTAGAGCTTGAGTGAGATCCTTGAAGAAATCCTTAAGATTGGTCTTGAGTTTAGGACTTGAATATAGGGTCAAATATGAGTCTAAGTGTTTGAGAGGATATTGGAGAATGTTCAGGATGATGTGAGGGTGAAATAATGCTAAGTATATGTACTTTCAAGTGTAGGAACCCTTAGGACCAATACTTATAAGTCTTGGACCGAAATCACAAAAATAGGATCCAAATAACAATAGTCCGCGTCGCCTTACGAGAAACTGAAATTTCTACACGAACGAGTGTTACGAAAATGGGCATAAATCCTTTATCTGAACTCGGAATGAGATGGAACGAAGTGTGCTGGTAAGATAATTCAAAGGGCTTTTAGTTGATAGGTCATGGGCCACCCATTGTTTTGTCTGCTAAGAGATATGTCTCTTCAAAGCTGACCCTCCTAAATAGCGTATTTTGCGATTATTGGATTTTGATATGGTTACTCTAAAATTCGGGTTAGACCTATTTCCCACTCAATTCGACCCCATAAACAATAATATGAAGTCAAATTTTCAAAATAATAAATAAATTTTTAGATATATGGAAAACAAGATTCTAGGCACTTCGGAGGCACGTTTTCAAGCTTTTTTTTGGGTCATTTCAGATTCATAGCTCAAAACATGCTCAAACAGTCACACTTCTATGAAACCCCAACATAGTTCACAGTCAAATTCATAGTAAATAAGGCCATAGGTAAATCAACTTAGAGACATGAAATTTATGTAAAAAGGAAGCTTGGGCACCATGGGTGAAAGGACCCAATGGTTGAAACCCACATACCTTAGTTTTAGAGAATTCCTCGATGAAGATTGGAATGGAGACTTGAAGCTTAAGTGATTTCCTTAAGATCTGGAATGAGACTTGGCACTTGAATTTTGAGTGAAATATTTGTTTAAGTGTTTAAGAGAGTATTAGGGAATGTCTTGTATGATATGAAGATGAAATATGGATAAGTATAGGTGTTTTTACGTATAGAAAAGATTAGGCCCAAGCCCCCAAAGCCTTGGGCCGAGATTAGAAAAACTGGCAATAAAATACCTGGTCCGTATCTGGTCCATGATGCGGACCCAATGCATAAGACAAATTTATACAATTCCGTGATAGGTCCACATTGCGGAGCTATCGCGGATAGCTATTGGAATTCGAAAATTTATGAAAATCAACTTTTGCTACAGGTCTTCTAAAATTTGGCTTATACCTATTTCCCACTCAATGTTGCCCTCTGAACAAGAATATCAAGTTGGATTTTTGATATCATGCATGAATTTTGAGATATATGGAAATTACGATTATATGCACCTCCGAGGAACATTTTCAAGCAATTCTTGGGGTCGTTTCACGGAGGCAATTTGACTCCATTTGGTTTGTTGCTGATTGGATGACTAAGTAAGCTTATTTTCTACCGATCAAGACCACTTTTGGTGTCGATGAATATGTAAGGTTGTAGATCCAGGAGTTGGTGAGGTTACATGATGTGCCTAGGTCTATCATATCTGATCGAGGTACCTAATTCAATTCTCATTTTTGGAGGTTGTTTCAAAGAGGACTTGGTACTAAGGTGAAGTTAAGCACTACTTTTCATCCTCAAACTGATGGACAAGCCGAGAGGACAATTGGAGGACATGTTGAGGGCTTGTGTGTTAGAGTTCAAAGGTAATTAGGTTGACCATCTTTCACTCATTGAATTTTCTTATGATAATAGATTTCATGCTAGCATTGGTACAGCACCTTTGAAGCTTTGTACAGTAGGAGATGTAGGTCTCCATAAGATCGTTTGAGTTGGGAGAGATGGCTTTGATTGGCCCGAACTTGGTGTTGGAGTCTATGGAGAAAGTGAAGTTGATTAGAGAGGGGTTAAAAACGGCCCAAAGTCACCAAAAGTCCTATTCGAATATTAGGAAAAGGGACCTTGAGTTTCACGTCAGTGATCTGGTATATGTGAAAGTCTCACTTATGAAGGGCGTGATGAATTTTGGCAAGAAAGGCAAGTTAAGTCCTCGGTATGTGGGCCCCTATAAGATTGTTGAGCGAATTGGGAATGTGATTAATAGGTTGGAGTTACCTCTATTTACTTAGTCTTCCATGTATTCATGTTCAGAAAGTTAGTTGGTGATCTTGGTACTATTGTGCCTTTGGAAGGTGTTGAAGTTGAGGAGAACTTGTCCTATGAAGAAGTTTCGGTGGAGATTTTGGATCGGCAAGTGAAGTGGATTCATAAAAAAGTTGTGACTTCAGTTAAGGTGCTTTGAGAAATCAACATATGGAAAGTGCTACATGTGAGGCGGAGTTGGATATGATGAAGCGATATCCCAATCTTTTCCAATCTACTCAAGCCTAAGTATTAGGTTTTTCCTTTTTCCAAGTGGTCCTAACTCTTTCATTCTTGAGTCTCTTGGCATGACATGCATACATGTGCACTAAAATGATTTCTATGATGTTTTGAATGATTTGAATATGTTTTAATATGAGTTTTAATGACTTTATGATTTCCAAGCAATGAAAATGCATTGTATCTTGTGATTGAAAGTTTCATGTTCTAAGCCAATCCTTGTTCTTGCACATTCGAGGATGAATGTTCCCAAGGAGGGAGATGATGTAAGGGCCCAAACATTGTACGACCTTATCGGAGCTCAAAAGTTTTGGTTTTGGAAAGTTTTAGACAAAGATGACACTCCATGGGAGCTCTCACGGTCCGTGTGAGCCTCCATGAATTGACCCTTGGCCTCATGGATGGTATTTGGCCTTAAACATGGTGATTTGAACTAAGGCACGCCACACATAGACCTCTCACGGTCCATGTGACACCTCACAAACCATGTGGTGGGCGTGTGGTGGCCATAGCTTGAAATCCCACAATTGTAAGACCAAGTATGGTGACATAGCCAGGTATACGGCTCGTGTGGGGTTTCACGGCCTATATGGCCTCCCCTATAGCTTCTGAGTGAAATTTTTCAAAGTATGGAATCACTATGTCGTAATTTCGTCATGACAATGTTTCTAAGGAGAGGGATACAGGCAGTATCATGGCTCGTCTAACACTAACAGCCCGTGTGGCCTCCTGTCAAGATGATTTCATTGAAAAATTCTAAGTATGGGATTATCATTTTGGACCTTGGTCAAGTATAATTTTTCTAAGTGTTGGTTCATGGACTAGTGTACGGTCTGTGTGATGTGTCACGAACCGTATAGCCTCACTTGAGATGATGTTATTCAATTTTTCACCTCGTTTCACTAATGGTGTTTTCCTAAATATGGTTTATTCTAAGGATCTTTTGTGACTTCCTATACTACCTAAAGACTTCCTAATGACCTAAACTTTATTCCTCACATTCAAGTTCATTTCTACACTTAGAATTGTTCAAATTCTCTCGTCTAAAGAACTTCCCTCAAGTAAGCCAGTGGACATTAGCTTGGAGCATAAGGAAGGGTCTTCTTCTTCATCAAATTCCTTCCAATTTCTTATTAAATCTTCTCTATTAGCTAAAGTATGTGGATTTTGATTCTTGGTTCCTTTCAACCAAGAAGACTCAAACTCTTTCAAGTGATTTTCATTAATTTTGGGTTACTTCAAATATAAGTTTTCAATATTTTGATTAATTAAATTTAATTGATATATGGACTATACTTTATTTATGATTTTATGTTGCTTTAAGCCTTAACATGATGGTTCGTATTGAGATTATAAAGTTATGAAAGTGCATGTCCCCTTTAAAGCTTAATTGGTACATCGGTGATCTATATTATGATTAAATGTGGGTTTAATTATGCTTTCACTTGAAGTTTCGTAATGTATCTGTTGATTTAAGTTTGAATCTACATTACCCATGCTATTCTCATCTCATTTATAGCATATATATTCATGAGCATCGGATTTATGAAATTACCAATGGGTTAAGCTCACATATGTTTTTATGAAATATTTTCGGTAAGTTAAGCTCACATATTGGTTATGACAAGAATGTGATCACATAAATGTCTATTGTTATTGGCTCTTTGAAAATATTGGCTACTTGCACCATATTGTTTAATGAATGGGCTATTCCTATGCATGAGAAACATGATATTGAACCATGTTTTGGCGTTTTAGCCCATGAATGAATGAGTATGAAGAATGTTCGGCTTTTAAGCCTAAATGTGCATTGAAATGACTTGCCTCTTTGAAATCATGTATATGTATAAGTATTCTTGTGGGATGTTAGACTTAGCACCAATGGATTGCGGGTGTCAGGGCTACCCCAAGGGTCTCTCACTTTCCTTGAACTATATGCCAGCATAGGAACGGTAGCCATCACCGAAATGACTGAATTGTAAGGGATGGTTATTTATTGATATGATATGAAATGGTAATGAAAATCTTTCTAAAATGACTGGGTCATAAGGAAGGTGGTTATCACACCAAAATGAACGGGTCGTAAGGTGTGGTACAAATTACTTTTGGTAAGTAATCTTCTCTCCCAGATGGGAGATCAACATCGGACAAATTTATGTAATATCTCACATGAGGTTGAGATGTCAGTTATGATCTCATCCACACTATATATGAGCATTTATGGATTCCATGCATCATTAGTTTCATGGCATGTCGTATACTATCTCTCTTGTTATATATATATATATATCCTTCTATCTTATGTGTCCTTATCATCTAACATTGAATGCAGATTTGATAACTCATATGCATTACATACCTGCATACTTAGTGCATTCAAACGTACTAACATATACTTTTGCCTACATGATGTAACCATGAAGGCACCGAAGAATATATCCATCTACCGTCCGAGGTCTAGCTTGGATCTCAAGTTTTGCTTGTTGTGGTGAGTCCTATCTTCCAATGATAAGTCACCATTTTCTCTACCTATGGTGTTATATCTATTTTATTTACTTTAAGGGTTAGCTCGGGGTATGTCTTGGGCCCCGACCTATCTTATGTTTAGAGGCATTGTTAGACCGTGTAAACTCCTTCACAATTATCTGCTAAGTGTTACGATTGGAGGTTATGTTTATGACTTTGGCTACCGATTGTGTATTGTTATGCAAATTGTTGTGAGCCTTATGATGTGGTTTTATGTATGATGTGAAAGATCTTAAGTCCTGGATTGCCCCTATAGAGCGAGTCATACTTACTCGCCCCTTAGTATTTATGTGCAATGTGCTTTGTGAATTTATGTTACTCTCATTCCCTACAACATCTCTATAGTGTGAGTCCTATTCTCTCATCCCTTAGAATTATGTGTCTACTATCCATTTATGCTTCTGACCCGATTATGTGAATATGGATATTATGAGGCTTGTTTGAGGACTCTTGGGTTCCCATTTGCCATGTTATTCCTAGACCCAGGTTCGGGTCGTGACAATATTACCTCCATTATTTATTATAATGGTTTCTCAATACATTTTCAAAATATTGAAATTAGTATATTTTGAAAAATAATATAACGAAATTATCATTTTATTTATTTCTTCTTAAGGAATAGACCAAGCCAATACTAAATAAGTAAAAACAAGCGGAAAAAGTACTTCCTCCTTTCGAATTTATGTGATATAGTTTCACTAGGCATGAATTTTAAGAAATAGGAGAATGATTGCAATAATTTCAAAACTACCATTAAAATAAATAAACTTTTGAATAGAAGAGTGCACATTTTGCTAAATAAGTGAGACCCAATTTATATCACTTTTAAAGCGTAAAGGTTCTTAAAATGTTGGTTAAACTTTTTTTGTCTCTCATTTAAGACATGTTTGGAAAGCCACCCTAAATATTTATTTTTTATTGTATTCTCATTCTCAACTTTAACTTCATGTGATTCCATGCAATTTTTCACAATATCTTATTTATTTATTCGATGTTTATTTTTTTATTAGTATGATTTTATTAGTATTCTAATTTTTAAATTAAAGTTGAATAAAGTTATGAACTTACGTTTTTCTTTAAATCATATTTATATACATAATGTTGAAATTTGACATACGAGTATTATGTTAAATTTTTTATTTTGAATTTAACACTTATGTTATACTCCCTCCGTCCTATTTTAGGTGGCACCCTTTGACTTGGCTCGGTGTTTAAGAAAAAAATGACTTTTAAAACTTGTGGTCTAAAATCATTCTTAGATACTTGTGTGACTGAGAATTATTTCATTAAGGGTAAAAGAGAAATTTTAAAGGTAAATTGTATCCAATTAGAATAAAGTGAGATTCTTTTTGGAACGGACCAAAAAAGAAAGGGTGCCACATAAAATGAGACAGAAAGAGTATTCTTTATTTCATTTGTGTTCGTAGTATATGAGTTAATATTTTACATAAAACGACATTTATTTTTTAGTTAGATTTGATATATCATCTTTTTGTCAAATATTTTAATAATTTTCTATGACATCATATTTATAATGTTTATATTTAGGTCATACTTTGCATTTCATATGTTTGTATAAAATTTGTATGTTTAGTTTCTATGATTAATTAATTAAAATATACTAATTTGAAAAATATAAATTGATTTTTTTTACAATATTGGTTAAGAATATATTTTTACTAATTATTATATTTTTAAAAGACAATATATCTTCTAAATATTTAAATTAATATTATATATAAATATCCTTACTTGCCTATTATAAAATTTTAATTTTAGATAATTAACATTTGTGTTTAAAATTTAATATAACTTTGTAATTATATTTGGGCAACCAATCAACACACTTGAAATTACAGTGTGAATACTTTGTGTTAAACAAACATGAGATAGTAATTACCAGGTTATGTAATTATTAGGATGGTAATTACTACCCTAATAATTAAACTAATTTAATTACCAAATGATTTTTTCAAACAAACCCTAAAAAATTGTACAATAGACAAAAATTTCTATTTTTCTGAAATTATCATTTAATCATCTTTATAATATCTAAAAGAGTAGTCCTAAAATATATGGTCAAATGAAAATATAATTTAAAATTAATGAGTCCTTAATATATTCTAAGAGAAAAATTTAAGATAAAAGATATTAGGATAAGTAATAACTAAAGAGTCCAAAACTATATAATATGAGCATAATATTTTTTAAACAAAAAATAGAAAATAAAACAAAATCATGTTAGAAAAAATTAGGATTTTTTCCATCACTTGGCCTAAAATTTGGCATAAAAAATCTCACATTAAAGCAAAATAAAATCACGTTTAGAAAAATTAGGAATTTTTCCATCACAACTTGTCCTTAAAAAAGCCTACATTTTTTAAAATCTAACAGTTTAAACACAGTTTTTTTTAGTAATTTTGCGATGGCAATGCAGTATGGAAAATTAATTAAGTAAGTAAGTAAAAATATTAAAGAAAGTGGTTCACCTTTTTCTTAAATAACTTTTTAACCTTGAAAATTTTATCATTTATCCAGATATAATATTTATTAAATTAGTTTTTCAGTTTTTAATTATTTTATTCTTTTTAGATATCATTTTATTGATTGATATTAGACACACGTAAATATATATATATATATATATATATATATATATATATATTTACTAATTAGTAAAGTATTTATAATGGCATTCAACATTTTTTA
>JAOTQR010013012.1:0-17843 GCA_025774065.1 Solanum ossicruentum
TCATCAACCATGTGAGGGGTTTGTACCACACCACCAGGGTGATGGGGTGAGACCATCATCAACCAACCAAGGGGTTTTGTACTTTAGAAATCTAGCTTAGTCTCTTCTTCACATATGATATACTATATGAGTATGAGTTACTTAAATATGTTTTACTTGAGAATTGATCATTCATGCTATATTGTTATATGATGTCTATTGCCTATTGTTATACATTTTCACTATGATGCCTATTTCATATTGCATTGCATTCTACATACTTGGTACATTCAATTGTACTAATGCATACTCTTGCCTAGATGATATTACCATGTAGGAACTGGTGCCCAACTTGATCATCCTCCACCACATAGCTAGTTTTGTACTACTCAAGCTAGTAGGTGAGTCCTCCTTTTCGGGGACCTTAGTCTATGTTGTTCTTATTATGTATTGAGACACTCTTTTTTATGTTCTACTTTATCTATGAGGGTGAGCTCGGTTGCTTTGTCTTGGCCCCCGCTCTTATATAAGTATTAAAGGTGTTTGTTAGACATGTTATAAGCTTTGACTCTTTGTCTCTTGATTATGATGTTATGAAAGCTTTCCCCTTAGCCCCTTTGCCCTTATTCTTACTCTTTACGTCTTTTACATGCTTCTGCAACTGATGATGTGTAATGATAAGTTAAGAGGCTTATTTGGGGTTCCTTCAGGTTCCTCATTTGCCATGTCATATCCAGGCCCTAGCCTTGAGTCATGATAAACTTGGTATTAGAGCACTAGGTTGATAGATCCTTGGAGTTTAACACACTGCATCGATTAAAGTCCTATTCATGATTTTGAAGCGCGCCATGACTTTGAATAGGAGGCTATGAGACGTTTTAGGAAATATTTTCCTTCTTCATGTCCTAAGTCATGCTATAGAGTTGTGGTAAGTTCCCCCCTAACATTTATTCTTTGCTATGCTAGATCATGCTAAACACTAGAGGAAAAAGGGTCTAAACCCTCGAGGAGCAACCTACCAGTGGTGATCTTCGGGATGTTCTCACTATGCTTGCCTAAGTTGTGGCCAACCAAGTCAACTAAGGGGCCCAAGCCCCTCAAGCTACTACCCCCGGAGGTAGGGTAAGGGACTTCATGAGGATGAATCCTCCGGTGTTCTATAGGTCAAAGGTGGATGAAGATCCACAAGAGTTTATTGATGAGGTCTACAAGATCTTGAATATCATGGGTGTTAGGCAGAATGAAAAGGCAGAGTTGGCGGCGTACAACTCAAAGGGGTAGCCCAAATATGGTATGACCAATAGAAGGGGGAGAAGGGAAATGGTAATATAGTGCTTTGGCAGAAATTTAAATTGGTTTTCCTTAATCGGTTCTTCCCTCTTAAGCTTAGGGAGGCTAAATTGGTGCAGTTTATGAACTTGAAACAAGGTTCCATGAGTGTGAGGGAGTGTACCCTCAAGTTTAATCAACTTTCAATGTATTCTCCTCATTTGGTGGCCGATCCTAGATCTAGGATGTGATGGGGGTCTCCGACTTAGTGAGTAAAGAATGTCGGTATGCCAAGCTAATTAATGACATGGACTTGTCTCAATTGATGACCTATGCCGAGAAAATGGAGGAGGAGAAATTGAGGAAGAGAAAGGGGTATGAGGCCAAGAGAGCCCGATTTGTGGGCAAATTCCAAAAGGGTGCTAGATTTTGTCAAGGACAAGTGTCTTCTCATGCTACTAATAGGGGGTTCGCTAATGACTTCCCTAGGACTCAAGGTGTTAGTGGTGTGGTTCCTATTGATGTGTGCCCTAAATATGGAAAGAGCCATAGAGGCCCATGTTTGAAAGGTTCTAATGCATGCTTTGAATGTGGGGAACTTGGTCACAAGAAGGTAGATTGTCCAACAAACCATGGAAAAGGATGGGGTGCAAATACAGTTCTATTGAGTCGAGGTGGTCCTCAAGGTGGTGCCCCGAGGCACAATCGGTTTTATGCTCTACATGGAAGGCAAGGGGTTGGTGAGGTTCTCAATGTTGTTACCTATATGTTGGAAATCTTTGACTTTGATGTATATGCTTTGATTTATCTGGGTTCCACTATTTCTTTTGTCACCCTTTTTGTTGCCAAAATTTCCATGATGACCCCGAGTTGTTGCATGAGTCATATGAAGTGTCTACTCCTATTGATGCCTCTTTTATTGCTAGGAAAGTTTACAGGAGTTGCCCTATTTGCATTTTGCATAAGTTGTTGCCTTGTGATCTCGTTGAATTAGAGATGGTAGATTTTGATGTCATTCTTGGGATGGATTGGTTGCATGCCTACCATGCTTCTATTGATTGTAAAACCCGTAGGGTCAATTTCAATTCCCTAATTAACCATGATGTGCTGTCAAATTACAACACATTTGGTGCCTAAAACAAAGGATTTTATGAGTTCTTATAGTGACTTTTTAGTGCTTTGATGTGTTTTTGTGTTAATCTTGTAGAAAAGTTAGGCTGGCATAATTTTGAAGAAAAGTTACAGATCTTGTTGAAGTATAGGTCATACGAGCCCTTCTATAAGCCGTAGCTCACGCTATGAGTCATAGCACACGCTATGAGTCATAACTTACGCTATGAGTTGTAGATCACGCTATGAGTTATAGCTCACGCTATGAGTCATAGCTTACGCTACAAGTCGTAGGTTGTGTCGTAGTAGGAATCAGAGACCAAAAATCAAAAATCTGCCAAGTGAAGGTCATTCGAGTAATGACTCATACCTATGGGTTGTGAGATATACTATGACTTATATAGTTGAACCGCAGAAAGAATCAGAGAGCCAAAACTGTTAGACCAAAAACTGAAGACCAAGACTACGAGATTAACATATTAGTCGTAGCTCGAGTAACGACTCTTACGTATGGGCGTACCAGTTCAGTCCAAGATGCCAAGACCCTAATACGAGACCCCAACTATGTCTCGTAGGCCAACCTATGAATCATATCTATGAAATTTATTAGATGCTAGTTATCTTTTCTACATAATTTCTAGGGTTATTTTGTAAATACTATTAATAGTTTAAGTTAGGTTTTTGAAGGTAGTTCGAACAGTAGACATTTCTCCATTACATTTTGAAGCTTTTCTTAGACTTTTAGAGTAGATTATTATTCTCTTTGGGAAACCCATTTTGGGGATTACAAATCTTACTTTGTACTCATTGTAGATCAATCAAGCTTGTGGGTTTACAACTTATGGTGGCTATCTCCTTTATTATTATAGGTGAAACTCTCAACTATGTCTATTATGTGCATTTTTGTATGTTTTATCTTAGCCATGAGTAGCTAAATACCCACAACTTGGGGTTGTGGGAACCAGGGTAGTTGACTTGAGATAACCTAGGTCTTGTTCATATCTATGATTGGGGTTTTGTACGTATTGTTTATTTCCCTTCATGACTAATGTTGTTTGGTGGTGGCCAACACTAAAACCTGCCTACTATCACGATCCCGACCAAGGTAGTGACAAATAGAAAAAGAGAAGTAGATGACAAGACACGGTTGATGTTTTCCCGTCTAATTGACCAAACCTGACCAAGGGGAGGTTGACTGGGACAATAAGTAACAGTTAGTTGGCATGCCATGGTGATCGACCAAGCGCCATATTGAAATTCGACCTTCACCTTCACAAGAGGGTTGGAAGAACCTAAGTTACTGTCCTACATGCGATTCACCGATCATAGTTATGTTACCTAGGGTAATTGAGTGAACAAGCCATAGGGAGCACAATTCCCAAGTTGTCCCCAAGATCAAGTGTTTTCTCGAATTTTAATTAGTGTTTATTTTATGTTGTCTTTGAATCATAACTAACCCCCCATCTAGAGATTGTAGTTATAGATACTAGGAATGATTAGTAGTGAATACTTATAGTCAAGTACTATATTCCCTATTGATTCGACCCTAATTTTAGTTAGATTAATTGCTGATAGCGACCGCTTTCTTATTGGAGCGTGACCATCATAAAGAATTATGCGTCGTTGCCGGGGAATACGGCTAGGTTTTGACTTGAATTCACTATTAGTTAGTTGTAGTATTGATTTCTAGAGTCTCTTTTATATTACTTTTTCTCTTTGTTTTTGTTAGCAACTCTAGGAACAGGTTAGTTAGCACTATGACCAAGCAGACGCTTTACATTGCAACTGATTTATTGGAAGCTTTACAGAGGCGTGCCTATTTCATAGGAAATGGTACGAGGATCCCCAAATTCATCTACATAATTTTAATCAAACGCTAAGGGAGGTCCTTGGGACAATACATCCTATTTGGGAGGCTATGACTCTTCAAGTTTTCCCCATGACTCTCCAGAATGAAGCTGCTGAATGGTGGTTAATTCTCCCACCTGATGTTTGCTCAAACTAGGGGGGACATACAGAGAGTTTTCCTCAGAAACTTTTATAAGGTGTTTGACAAGCAAAAGCTACAAAACAACATCTGTAACTTTAAAAGAGTGCTAGGAGAACCTTTGGCACTAGCTTGGGAGAGATACAAGTAGTGTTTGGTAGCAAATCAGAATCATGGTCTAACTGATGATGAATTGACGGCTAGTTTCTATCTAGCATTAACTTTTGAACTATAAGGGCAAGCTAACGCATTATTCGGAGGAGATTATTGGGTGTTTGTAAGGCGACCGTTCAATGAGATAACTGAGATTATGGACAAGCTATCTGCAGTTGCCCAAGTCTACCAACCCTTTCAAGGTCAAGTCGAACCAACTACTAGTTCAACTACTGGAGCCTTTAGTAAATCAAAAAATGAAAATGTGACACATTGGACAAGACTACCCCATCAACATTGTATCAATAATAAACTAACCCGGATTAAGCATATGTTTGAACAAGTTCTGACTAAGATAAATGAGCAATATGACATCATCAGGGAGATAATGTTTGATGTCCTCAAATATAATTACAAAGTGGAACAACAAACTATATCGATGCAACGACTGGGTGATAGGATTGAGCAGCTTGCTGAGAAATTAGATGCAGTGCAAGATGAATGAAGGAAAAGTAGAAGAAGCAGTGATGGAGCCGATGAGGAAGTCTGAGTACTCATAAAGGACTTAGTCGAGCCACAACATTAAATAAGGTGCTCTTGGGAGGCAACCCAAGTATCTTTTGTGCGTTGTTTTATTTTAAGACATTTTATCATATTTTAATTATTGATTAGTAAGTTAATAATTTATTGAAATTGTTGAGACTTTGAACCAGTTGCATAAATCGATATTTTGGTGTATTTTAAGTGATAGGTTGCAGGATCAAACCAAAAGCTGAAGAATTGATAAATCATGCTTTAAGACGGCTTCTATGAGCAGGCCTATATGTCATAGTGAATGTTAGGACTCATAGTCATGCCTCATAGAGAGAAGCTGTGAGTATCAGAAGGTGGTACCCCCACTACGAACCAACCTTACGAATCATAGGATCTCCTATGAGTCGTAAGTGGGGTTCATACTGCTTTGGTATGAAATCAAAAGTTTTCTGAGTGTTGGGTCTACTACGAGACTGGGACCCATAAGTCATAGTCATCACATGACTCGTAGTCAGAGTTTCTTAAGACAAATCTGCAGAATTTTAAAGGATGAACCATTTTAAAGTTTAAGAGAATTGGATCTCTTGGCTTTTCATGCCTCTTTTTGAAGCGCCCCGCTTTAGTTTTTAACTTCCCCCATCATTCCCTATCATTATTTCATCCACCTTTACATTTTCACCTATTAAAATTCCTCAGAAATTGAAGTGTACACCAAGAACTCTGCAGATTTTTCTTCTTCTTATCATTCAGTCATTCATTGGGTAAGTTTTCGAGATTAAAATTGGTTTATCTTTGAATAAGCTCTTGTCCGATGGATGCATGGATGAATTTGTTAGGAGCATAGTCATGTGAAAATAATGGTGACAATAAGAAGAATATAATATGAAAGTGTTTTCTTCCTTGTAAAGGAGTCTTGGGTTCTGTCCTTGCTTGGTGAATGATCTTGTGTTTAGTTGTGTAATTTATTAGTCGTTATCATATGAAGATCATGTGGAACTGAAATGGTGGGTTAAGGGGTATTACAATTTTACTTTCAAATATGTGATGATGCTGATACCTCTGAAAGAATTTAGAATTGTTAAGGGTTGATTACTGCTTTGTTTTGTTATGACTGGTGATGAAGGATGTTTAGATTTATCGCGGTGTCGTCCATGCCTTTGAGTTGTAAACTTTTGTGCTTTCTTGCGTTGTTCTTGGTCTAAATGGAAAAGTTGTAGACATCTAAGATGCTTTCTGTTTTTTGCTATGATGACTCACTACGAGTCGTAATTCTCACTACGAGTCATAGTGACCCCTTGTAGAAGACAACAGTCATTTAGGGTGCCTTATCATTTTCTAAGCGTGACACACCCACAACTCGTAGCACCTGTTATGGGTCGTAATGGTGACCTCATGGCCCTGATCTGAATTCTTACCTGACTCTGATATAAGCTACGAGCAGAGACTACGATTCATAGGCCCCCCACGAGTCGTATCTATGCCTCATTTTTATAGGTGAGTTCTACGATGCTAAAGTATGACTTGTAGGTTACCCTACAAGATGTATCTGTACCTCGTATCTACAGTTTTTCCACTGATTCAGGTTGTTTTTACTTTAGTAATAGTAATACTTTTGTGTAATCTCATTTGATACTTGTTAGCTGGAATACAACATCTTAGCGTTCATGCTTTAATATACTTGCAGAGAAATGTCTTCAAGAGGATGATGGAGTTCTGCTTTTGTTTCAGGCTATCACCTAATAGATGAATCCCCCGAGGAGGAGTAATCAATTGAGGAGATGCACGTGCACCCTTACCCAGCGGTGAACATGCCCTTGGCACGAGAATAATCAACCCGAGTAGCGACGGAAGTGGACAACCCCTCCCAGTTTGACGAGGAGGGTGAAGAAATTGAGTCAGATGATGATGACTCCACCTCTAATATGGATTCTTTTGAGGTATCTCAGGCTTATTCAGAAGAGACTGTTCCTCCACAGCCTAATGATTCAGCATACACTGTCACCTCCACTGACCCTCAAAACACAAGGTGGTGTATTCTGGGAATGAAAGAAATCTATGATAAGGGACTGGAACTTAAGGGTCAAGTGAGGCTAGTGCGAAGATTTCACGAGGAGGCAAGATTGAAAGACTCAGGGTTGAAATGCGTCCAGGTTTAGAAGTTGATAAATACTAGGGAAGTAAACTCCTTACTTTGTCCGGGAATTCTACGCTTTGTATTATGCTACTGTACGTAACAACCTCCCGAGGATCATGAAGCCCATTGATGCACCATGGTTGAGTGAAGTCATGGAAAGGGGCGAGATAGTCGACATTTAGCAGAGACTATTCGAAGGGTGCTTTCCGGGCCGATACAAAGCCCCACATTCCACAGTAGAATATGACCATAGGATGGTAGACACGAGGAAAGCAATTACTCATAATGATGCTGACTTGAAAACTGAACTATTAAGATGATAGCAGGCTATGTTTGCGAGGAAGCTGTCAAGCCAATATGGGTTACAGACCATGCCAAGCATATTTTGTAGGCCCACCTCTCATTTAGGACAAAGTTCTAGTGGTCTATTATTCGAATGTGTATTAGGCCCAAATTCATGGTTAATGTGATCACATTAGAGATGGCCGTGCTATCGGTGAGCATCTTGGCAGGGTATGAAATTGATGGGCTCGAGTTTTGGCAGAGAAAATTCATGAGTCAGCAGTCATCAAGCATTGCTATTCCCCGTTTTGATTCATAGACTATGCAACGAGGCGAATGTAATGGTGTCTTTTCACTTGGACCCTCATATAGAAGCTTTGCGTACGATGGATCCCAGCCTAATCAAGGCTGACGAAAACCTAATATCCTTAGAGAGAGCTGCCCCACCTCCTATTCTAGAGCCTTTTCCGATCGAGCCACAGATGCCAAGGTCACCTCCAGCTACCAACGGCACTACTCCGGCTATTATAAAGCCCATACCTGCGGTCGAGATAGAGTCTACAACATCCTCTAGAACTCTGGCACCAGCAGTATCTGCTTTGCAGGTTGACCCTTTTTTCTCTACTATTGCTTTTCAGGCTTTATTGCGTAGAGTTACTATAGCAGAGGGGAGGCTTCGTGAGCTATCAGTGTGAGTCCGACCATTAATTGATCAGAATGTTCGAGATTTGGTTGATGAGAGAGTATGAGCAGTAGATGCTAGGGTCAATGCGTTTGAGGCCAGAGTTCAAAAGAGGCTTGAAGGAGCTAGGTCTGCCGATGCGAGTGCAGTTACTGAGGAGTTGGCTAAACTCAAGGCTAACTTATTACAGATGTTGGCAGCCCTTATTCCAGCTCCAGAGGGAGCACCAATGGGAGATGAGGCATTTGATTGGCTCACCGACAGTCCGAACACCATAGGGAAGAGGCCTCTAGAGCATACTGATCCAGAGCTGACCCCGGAGAGGCCAAGACCTGAGGAGGAGGAGCCCATACCTGAGGAGGTAGTGCGGGAGTCACTTTTATTAGTGGCTATTCAGAGAGTCCACGCACAGCACACCCCACCTAGAGAGGGTACTTCTGTCACTGCAGTAAAGGAGGAGAGTCAGCCTAGGACCCCATAGATCAGCCCGAGACTGGTGCATTATGAACCATGATATTTGACTTCTTTTGTCTCCAGTTCTCATTTTGATTTGATTGGGTACTTTGTTTTCTTTTCAGAAAATCTTTTTATTTTGTTGGTTTTTGGTTGTGTTTAAATATGTTTATGTTGAATGTTATTTTTACTTCTACTTTGGATGTTTATTTTTAGTTTTTAATGAATGTATGTATATATATTTCTATGTTATTGTGTTTTGTTTTTGTCCATGTCTTTACGTTGAGGACAAAGTGTCTTATTTTGGAGGGGTGGTGGAAGTTATGGATTGAGGTGAAGTCTGAGTAGTCTCAAGTCCATAACTTCCCTTATTTTTTGATCCCAAGGTTTTGTCGTGCTTCTTTTTCCTTGTGGATGTTTATTTTCCTGTTGAACCGACATATTTAAGTAGTATAGATAATGGATAAATTCATAGTAATGTTATCTTTTGGCATATATCTATTGTTCTTAGATTTTCTTTAAACTTTTGATGTAAAAATTGGGTACCCTCAAAATTTTTTAGGTTGTGAGTATTGATGCATTCATACATTTGTGAGTATCTGGTAATGTTTTTTCTGATGTTATGAAGGTAAGCTGAGACTGAAAGCATGACCTGTGAGTCTATACTTGACTGTGGATGCAATTACCATGTGTGTTGTGAGCTTATTTTGCTGCATTCATTCATCTTGTATGGACTCAGAACTTGCCTTATTACTCTAAAGTTGGTTTGGTGATGTGGTGGATATAGAAGGGATCTTAGGTCTTTGTTCCTTGAGTAAAACCACTTTTAGCCTAAAATAACCCACCAGTTAAGTGAGAGAATCCCTTTTCGAATTTCTTTTGAGCTTATCATGTACTCATTCTTTCTTGATACCTTGCTAGCTTAACCTGGTCTGATGAAATACCTTGATATTGTCCTTAGTCTATCCGTGAACATATAAACCTTGATTGAGGCCAAAGGCCTAAGTTAAGAGTGGCTGCAATTGGTGGCCATGGTTTGAGGCATAGATATTATGTACTTCACCTGAGGCTAAAAGCCTAAGTTGAGGGTGGCCCTTATTGTGGTAAAGTAAAATTTATAAGATGGTTAGTTGGGAAATCAAGAAAGAAATGAAAAAACATGAACCGAGTTAAGAAAAAGAAGAAAAAGTGCCTTTAATTGAGAAAAAGTAGCAAAATTGAGTTTGAAATCAGGGTACAACTGAAAAAGAGAAAGAAAGCACTCGAGAAGTTCAAAGCAAGTTAACAAGGAGGGATTGATAAAAAATGATGTTGGATTATGAAAGCAAAAAGTGTTGGTAAACATGATTCAAGGATAGCTTTTAGTCACTATTTACCCTAAATGCTGCACCAAAGCACCTTTAGCCTATGTTACAAGCCTATAATTCCTAAAGTGATCCAACTCCACCCTATTACCAAGCCAGAAGATAAGTAGAGAGACAAGCCTATCGTGATAGTCAGCATGCATTGAAATTCAATTGTGAGAGTGAGAATGCTTCCTCTAGTCCCTGAATTCTAAATGATTTTATGTGAGTATGAGGGACTTCTTTCCAATTAGGGCATTTGCACTACTTAAGTAGCATATGACTATACTAGTGATTATGGACGGTTGATGCTTCTTAGCTTGTCAAAGTTGGATTGTCAGGTCTCTTATGATGTTCTTGTTTGCTTAATAACTTGCCAACACTATTTTTAAAATAGTGGTTGGGTACCTGAACCAAATGAGCGGTAATATATGTCATTGATATTGCTGCTATGTATTTCTCGTTGTCTGCATAGATTGAGTCGTCGCTTGAGGACAAGCAACACTTCGAAGTTGAGGGTGTTGATGTGCTGTCAAATTACAGCACACTTGGTGCCTAAAACAAAGGATTTTGTGATTTCTTAAAGTGACTTTTTAGTATTTTGATGTGTTTTTGTGTTAATCTCGCAGAAAAGTTGGGTTGGCATGATTTTGAAGAAAAGTGGCAGATTTTGCAGTAGCATAGGCCACACGAGCCCTCCTATGAGTTTAGCTCACACTACGAGTCATAGATTATATCATAGGAGGAATCAAAGACCAAAAATTAGAAATCTTCCAAGTAAAGGTCACTCCTACGAGCCCAACCTATGAGTCATAAGCTACAATACGACTCATATAGTTGGACTCATAGCAAGAACCAGAGAGCCAAATTGTTGGACCAAAAACTGAAGACCAAGACTACAAGACCAACATAAGAGTCATAGCTTGAGTAACGACTCGTACCTTTGGGTCATATCAGTTCAGTCCAAGATGCCAAGATCCTGATATGAGACCTCGACTATGACTCGTAGGCCAACCTACGAGTCGTAACTGCAAAATTTATGAAAGGCTAGCTGTCTTTTCTGCATAATTCCTAGGGTTGTTTTGTAAATACTATAAATAGTTTAAGTTAGGTTTTTGAAGGTAGTTCGAACAGTAGACATTTCTCCATTACATTTTGAAGCTTTTCTTATATTTTTAGAGTAGGTTATTGTTCTCTTTGGGAAACCCATTTTGGGGAATGTAAATCTTGCTTTGTACTCATTGTGGATCAATCAAGCTTGTGGGTTTGCAACTTGTGGTGGCTATCTCCTTCATTGTTATTGGTGAAACTCTCAACTATGTTTGTTATGTGCATTTTTGTGTGTTTTATCTTAGCCATGAGTAGCTAAACACCCACAATTTGGGGTTGTGGGAACCATTGGTAGTTGACTTGAGATAACCTAGGTCTTGTGCATATCTATGATTGGGGTTTTGCATGTATTGTTTATTTCCCTTCATGACTAATGTTATTCGGTGGTGGCCAACACCAAACCCTGCCTACTATTACGATCCCTATAAGGTAGTGATGAATAGGAAAAGGGAAGTAAATGACAAGATTTGGTTGATGTTTTCCCATCTAATCTGCCAAACCTGACCAAGGGGAGGTTGACAGGACAATAGGTAACGGTTAGTTGGCATGCCATGGTGGCCGACCAAGTGCCATGGTGAAATTCTACCTTCACCTTCACAAGAGGACCGGAAGAACCTAAGTTACCATCCTGCATGCGATTCGCCGATCATAGTTATGTTACCTAGGGTAATTGAGTCAACGAGCCATCGGGAACACAATTCCCAAGTTATCCCCAAAATTGAGTGTTTTCCCAAATTTTAATTAGTGTTTGTTTTATGTTGTCTTTGAATCACAACAAACCCCCCATCTAGAGATTGTAGTTATAGATACTAGGAATGATTAGTAGTGAAATCTTATAGTCAATCCCTGTATTCCTTGTGGATTCGACCCTAAGCTCAGTTAGGTTAATTACTTATAGCGACCGCTTTCTTATTAGAGTGTGACCATCATCAAACCAGTCCTTGAGCGGGAAAGTCAAGATGTGGTGGTCAAGAGTAGGTTGCTCTCTTGCATCAAAGCCCGTAAGTTGATCTCTAAGGGGTGTCTTTACCATCTTGTGCGGGTTAGGGATGTGGAGTCTAAAGTCCTTCCCATAGAGTCGGTTTTGGTTATAAAAGAGTTCCTTGATATCTTCCCAAATGACCTTCCTGGTGTTCCTCCCCAAAGGGGATAGATTTTGGCATAGATCTCCTTCCTGATACTCAACCAATTTTTATTCCCCCTTACCATATGGGCCCAGCGGAGTTGAAGGGGCTAAAGGAACAATTAAAGGATTTGTTAGAAAAAGGATTTATTAGGCCTAACCAATCACCTTAGAGGGCACCGTTGTTGTTTGTAAATAAGAAGGATGGGTCACTTAGAATGTGCATTGACTACCGACAACTCAATAGGGTCACTATAAAGAATAGATATCCTCTTCCAAGGATTGATGATTTATTTGACCAATTGCAAGGGGCTAGCTTTTTCTCTAAGATTGATCTTCGGTCCGGGTATCATTAAGTGAGGGTGAGAGAGTGTGATATTGCCAAGATGGCCTTCCAGACTAAATGGGCATTATGAGTTTGTTGTGATGTCTTTTGGGTTGACCAATGCATTGGCCATCTTCATGGATAGAATGAATAGGGTCTTCAAACCCTACCTTGATTCATTTCTTGTGGTTTTCATTGATGATATTTTGATCTATTCACATAGTAGGGAGGAGCATATGGGGCATTAAAGGGTTGTGTTGCAAAGATTAAGAGAGGAGAAATTGTATGCCAAATATGACAAGTGTGAATTTTGGTTGAAGGAGGTTGCATTATTGGGTTATGTGTTATCGGGGGATGGTATTAAGGTGGATCTTATGAAGACCGATGTGATTTGAAATTGGCCTAGACGATTGAGCCCGTCAGATATTAGGAGTTTCTTGGGCCTAGCGAGTTATTATAGAAGGTTTGTGAAATGGGTTCTTCTCCATTGCTTCCCTTATGACAAAATTGACTCAAAAGAAGGTTAAGTTTGTGTGGACCGATCAGTGTGAGAGGAGCTTCGAAACATTTAAATACAAGCTTGTGTTTGCTTCTATATTGTCACTACCACATGGGCCTGTGGGATTTATAGTGTATTGTGATACTTTCTGGGTTGGTTTGGGTTGTGTGTTGATGCAAAATGGTAAGGTCATAGCTTATGCTTCTAGACAACTCAAGGTACATGAAAGGAACTGCCCCTACCCATGATATAGAGATAGCTGCCATTGTGTTTGCATTAAAGATTTGGTGTCACTACTTGTATGGGGTGTATGTTAATGTGTTCACCAATCACAAGAGCCTCCAATATTTCTTCACTCAAAAAAATCTCAACTTGAGACAAAGAAGGTGGCTAGAACTTCTTATGGACTATGACATGAGTGTGCATTACCATCCCGGTAAGGCAAATGTGGTGCCAGATGCTTTGAGTAGAATGTCTATGGGTAGCCTAGCTCATGTTGGTGGTGGTGATAAGGAAATGGCTAGGGAGGTGCACTGATTGGCAAGATTGGGGGTTAGGTTGGAAGAGGTTGGTGATGATGATGTTGTTGTTGATGATGGGTCTAAATCTTTATTAGTTGATGAGGTGGTAGCAAAACAAGATCTTGACTCCTCCTTGCTTGAATTGAAGGCCTTGGTGAAAGAGGGAAAAATAGAGAGGTTTTCTCCCAAGGGGGAGATGGTACCCTTAGGTACCAAGGTAGGTTATGTGTGCCTTGTGTTGATGGTTTGAGGGATAAAATCCTTGATGAGGCTCATAATTATTCTTATTCTATCCACCCTAGTTCCACCAAAACGTATAGAGACTTGAGGGATGTGTATTAGTGGGGAGGCATGAAAAAGGACATTGCAAAATTCATTTTCGGTTGACATGGTTGTCAAGAAGTCAAAGCCGAACATCAATGGCCAGGTGGCCTAACCCAAGACATAGAGATTCCCACTTGGAAGTGAAAGGTGATTAATATGGATTTTGTGGTTGGGTTGCCCAAGACTAGGAAGGATTTTGATTCCATATGGGTCGTGGTTGATAGGATGATGAAATCATCTCACTTTCTACCAGTTAAGACAACATAGGGGCTAAAGAGTATGCAAGGTTGTACATCCATGAGTTAGTGAAGTTATATGGGGTTCCTTTGTCCTTCATATCGGATCGTGGTGGACAATTCATTTCACACTTTTGGAGGTCTTTTCAAAGGGGTCTTGGTACAAAAATTTACCTTAGTACGACCTTTTACCCTTAAACGGATGGCCAAGCTGAAAGAACTATTCAAACACTTGAGGATATACTTAGGGCTTGTGTTTTGGAGCTTAGGGTAATTGGGAGGACCAATTTCCTTTGATTGAGTTTGTATACAACAATAACTATCACTCTAGTATCGGTATGGCTCCTTTTGAGGCTCTTTAGGAAACGTTGTAGATCACAAGTAGGTTTGTTTGAGGTTGGAGAGGTGGCTTTATTGGGAGTGGATCTGGTTATTGAGGCTCTTGAGAAGGTTAGGATGATTAGGGAAAGGTTGCAAACAACCCAAAGTCGTCAAAAATCCAATGCCGATGTGAGAAGAAGAGACCTTGTATTCAAAGTGGGTGATTGGGTCTATTTGAAAGTTTCTCCAATGAAAGGAGTGGTCCGTTTTGGTAAAAAAGGGAAGTTGACTCCACGATATGAGGTGATAAAGAGGGTGGCAAGGTAGCTTATGAGTTAAAGTTTCCTAGTGAAATAAATTTGGTCCATCCGGTATTCCATACCTCTATGTTGAGAAAATGTGTTGGTGATCCTAATCTATTGTGCCTCTTGATGTAGTGGGTGTTGTTGACGATAACTTGACTAATGAGGAGGTTCTGGTTCAAATTTTGTATAGGCAAGTAAAGAGATTGAGGAACAAGGAGGTGACATCCGTTAAGGTCCCTTGGAGGAACCAACAAGTCGAAGGTGCTACATAGGAAGTCGAAGCGGACATACAAAAGCAGTATCCTTATCTTTTCCACTCCACTCAAGTCTAAGGTACTTATTCTAAGTCCCTTATGTGATTGCAAGTCATATATTTCAGCCAGGGGGGTCACTCATATGCATTCATGTTTAAGTTGGCAAGCTTATGATGATTTTACACATATGTTGAAATTTTGAAAATGGTGTTTCAAATGTGATGTTGTATTCTTGTTGGGGCTGATTTGTTTGTGATCACTCTTGTCTTGTACATCTCTTTTACATTCAGGGGTGAATGTTCCCAAGGGGGAGATATTGAAACGACCCAAAAAAGTACTTGAAAATGTGCCTCGGAATGCCTGGAATTTTAAATTCCATATATATCAAAATCCATGTGTGATATATCTATCCCAATACTCACTCACTCAAACACTTAGCCAAATTTTTAACTCCAAAATTCAAGTCTCAAAACCCTCATCCGTAACTAAGGATTTTCTTCAAGCTTCAAGTCTCCATTTTTAATCTTCATCAAGAGCTTCTTCAAAGCTAAGGTATGTGGGCTTCACCATTGGTTTCTTTCACCCATGGTGCTCTAACCTCCTTTCTACTCAATTTGCATGATTTAAAGCTAATTTTTCAATTGGATTTACTAGTATGAACATGTTATGAAACTATATTAAAGCTATGTAAAGTGGTGACTATTTTGCTATGTTTTGGGCTATAAATCTTGGATCTATTGTAAGATTTGAAGAGGGGTTTTAATGTATGTTGCTTGAGTTGTTGGAAGGTGTTTATTGATGGATTTACAATGGATTTTCTTGCATGATATCATCTCTATATTTCATGGTTTTATTCTAGCATTTCACACCCTCTAAATGTTTGATAAAATGTCCGGATGTGGTTTCTTGAAGATTTGAAGGTCCAAAACATGAGATATGATATGATTGATGTTACTGTTATAAAAGAAGCTTATGTATATGATATAATCTATATAAAATGTTGCATTATACGATGCCCAATCTGGGGGGATTAAGAGCCCGAATAACCTTATCGAGGGGTTTGTACCTTGATAACCAAGGTGAGGGTTTGCACTCATCAACAATGTGAGGGGCTTGTACATTGCCAACAGGGTGACAAGGTGAAATTATCATCAAATATGTGAGGGGTTTGTACCACCACTAGGGTGATGGGATGAGACCATCATCAACCAACCAAGGGGGTTTGTACTTTGGAAATCTAGCTTGGTCTCTTCTACACATATGATATCCTATATGATATGAGCTACTTAAACATATTTTACTTGAGCATTGGTCATTCATGCCATATTGTTATATGATGTCTATTTCTTATTGTTATGCATTTTGACTATGATGCTTATCTCGTGTTGTATTGCATCCTACATACTTGGTACATTCAAACATACTAACACATACTCTTGCCTACATAATATCACCATGTAGGAACCGGTGCCCAAGTTAATCATCCTCCTCCACATGGTTAGTTTGGTACTACTCAAGATAGTTGGTGAGTCCTCCACTTCGGGGACCTTAGTATAATGTTGTTCTTATTATGTATTGAGACATTCGTCTTTATGTTCTACTTTGACTATGAGGGTGAACCTGGTTGCTTTGTCTTGGCCCCCGCTCTTATCTAAGTATTAGAGGTGTTTGTTGGACATGTTATGTATCTATGATATGAGCTTTGACTCTTTGTCTCTTGATTATGATGTTATGAGAGCTTTCCCCTTTGCCCCTATTCTTACTCTTTACATCTCTTATGTGCTTGCGCGATTGATTATGTGTAATGGTAAGTTAGGAGGCTTATTTGGGGTTCCTTCGGGTTTCCCATTTGGGGTATCATGTCTAGACCCAAGGCTTGGATCGTGATAATATCAATCACACATCCTTTGTCGTGGAATCAAAGTAAACTACAACAAGAGATATAATAAAAAGGGAAGCAGGACTAAGGGAAGTCTTTGATAATCATTAAAGCATTAAAGAGTCAAATTCAAGCATAGGTACATCATAATATCCAGCAACATCTCTAACATGGAATGGAGTGGGGGATAAGAAATTTTCCAGGCTCACCCTCATAGTAACAAATGTTTGACATAAACAAGTCTCAAAATTACAAGAGTAACAAAAATAGTGTCCTCAGACTTGAGGACTCACCAAAGGTTGCTTCAAAAAATCGTACTGGCCACGTGGAGGATGATCGAGTGCTTCGGACCCTATATGGTAATATCATGTAGGAACAGAGAATGCGTTAGTATGTTTGAGTGTAATAAGTATGTAGGATGCAATGCAACATGGCATAAACCAATATAGTCAAAATACATAATAATAAGCAATAGATAAGTGTAATCTGAATATGGCACGCATGATCAATGATTGAAGTAAACATGCTTGTAAATCATTGAACTTTGTAGAACATAATACATATGTGGGAAGAGACCCTAACCAACAAAAGTTAGACCAAGCGAGGTATAAATTGGAATCCCGATGATTACCTCTTATCAATAAAGAGGTGGTCTACTTGCCAAGATAAACCATACTTCACCTTAAGGAAGCTCACACCATTTTGGAGAAGTAACCCCCCTTACGGGAACCCGTCCCATTTCTAGGTGAATTTTGTGATAAAGTACACTAAATAGATCCACTAGTATAGAAAGGGTAAAGTATAATCCTATGTTGACACATAGTTTGAGGAAAGGAGTATAGACCCTTGAAGTTAGTCCATGTCGACATCCAATCAGTCGGTGCTAAGTCTAATCCCACAGAATACTTGAAATAATCATAACTTTAATAACTTATAAGAAACATAGAAACATGACATGAGTAGCTCTTAAACATGCTTAATCTCTAATTGTGAGCCTAACTTGAAATATGAAAGTAGTAG
>JAOTQR010013152.1:0-17828 GCA_025774065.1 Solanum ossicruentum
CCTCCCAAAATACTCAACTCCTATACTTATGCACCACAAATAACTTAAGCTCAATTACACAATATTTGCAAAATTTTCCAATGTCACAATTTACCTCAAGTAAAATATTTACGGGGTCTAACATCATCCACTAAAGAACTTGAAGATTCTTATGAATGACGAATTTCTATGTGTTGCTTGCTATCAAGGCAAATTAATTGTATTACCATCGATCTTGAAGGTCGACATCGAATCCATAAGATTTTTGGAATGTATACATGGGGACATACGTAGACCTGTTCATCCACATAGTAGAGTGTTTAGATATTTTATGGTCCTAATAGATGCATCATCAAGATGGTCTCATGCGTGCCTTTTATCATCCCGCAACCTGGTATTTGCGCGGCTACTGGTACAAATAATAAGGTTAAGGGCGTAATTCCAGATTATCCAATTAATTCTATTTGTCTAGATAATGCTGGTGAATTTACATCCCAAACTTTTGATGATTATTGCATATCAATTGGGATAAAATTGAACTTTGGTAGCTTATGTTCATACTCAAAATGGCCTTGCAGAGTTATTTACTAAGCGTCTACAATTGATAGCAAGACCACTGCTTATGAAATCTAAATTACTCGCTACCGTATGGGGTCAAACCAAATATAGCCCATCTTTAAATTTTTTGTTGTGCGGTATACGTGTCTGTAGCACCACCGAACATACTAAGATAGCCCTCAACGAAGGTTAGGTATATATGTTGGGTTTGACTCACACTCTATAATTCGATACCTTGAACCGTTGATAGGAGATTTTTTTACTGCCAGATTTGCAGATTGTCGATTTGATGAAACAATTTTCTCGCAATTAGGGGGAGAGAAAAAGGAACCCAAAAAAGAAATTATGTGAAAAGTCTCATCACTATCTCATTTTGATCCACGAACACACATATGTGAACAGGGGGTCCAGAAGATCATCCACTTGCCAACAATAGCAAATCAAATGCCAGATGCATTTACTGATTTGAAATGGATAACTAAGTCATATATCCCTGCAGTGAATGTGTCTATCCGAATTGATATCCCAAAGGGATCATCTGTTAGTATCACAAACACGCCTGAAGCGTGGTAGACCATTGGGTTCAAAGGATAAAAAATCCTAGGAAAAGAAGGGTAAAAAATAATAAAGATGATACTACAAAAGAACCTCCTGAAGAAGGTCAAGACTTGAGAAATTCTGATATTCCTAAAGAAATCAGTGAACTCGAGACTCAAGTGAATGAATAACTTTCGATAAGTTCTACTGGTGATGAGATAAATTTAAATCGATCGGAAGTACAGTGGATAATGTTTTTGCATATAATATTGCACTAAACATCAAGCAAGCGAATGAGGATATTGAGCCTAAATCTGCCGAAGAATGTCGACGTAGAGATGATTGGCCTAAATGGAAAGAAGCAATTCAAGTTGAATTTACTCTCTAAGCGTGATGTATTTGGACTTGTAGTCCAAACACCTGATAGTGTAAAACCAATTGGCTATAAATGGGTTTTTGTATAAAAAAGAAATGAGAGAAATGAAATTATAAGATACAAAGAACACCTTGTTGCACAAGGCTTCTCTTAAAGACCCGGTGTCAACTATGAAGAAACATATTCACCTGTTACAGATGCAATAACTTTTTGCTATCTCATTAGTTTAGTTGTATATGAATATCTTGAAATACATCTAATTGATGTAGTTACAACTTACCTATATGGTTCATTATATGGTCTGAAACAATAAGGGCGTATGTGGTACAATCGCCTTAGTGAGTACTTGATAAATGAATGATCTATATATGATGTCATTTGTCCATGTTTTTTCATTAAGAAATCAGGATCAAACTTTTATTATTTATGTTGATGATACAAATCTCATTGAAACTACTGAAGGGGTCCAAAAGGCAACTGAATATTTAAAGAAAGAATTTAAGACGAAAGATCTCGGAAAGACAAAACTTTGTCTAGGTTTGTAAATTGAACACTTAGCCGATGAAATTTTTATTCATCAATCTGCCTATATTGAGAAAATTTTAAAATGTTTCTTCTATATGGACAAAGCACATTCATTAAGTACTCCAATGGTTGTTAGATCGCTTGAAGTGAATAAAGAACCTTTCCATCCTCCAGAAGAGGATGAAGAACTCCTTGGTCCTGAAGTACCATATCTCAATGCTATTGGAACACTTATGTATCTTGATAACTCAACTAGACCTGATAAAATATTTTCTGTTAATTTGCTAGCAAGGTATAGTTCTTCCCCAACTCGAAGGCATTGGAACGATATCAAGCATATTTTGCGATACTTAAAAAGTACAGTTGATATGGGATTGTTTTATACTAATAAAGACTGTGCAGACCTTGTTGATCATGCAGATATAGGTTATTTATCAGATTCACATAAAGCTCGATCTCAAACAGGCAATCTGTTTACTTACGAAAGAACTGCTATATCATGGCGATCTACAAAGCAGTCCATCATTGCTACTTTTTCAAATCACACTGAAATAATAGCAATCCATGAAGCAAGTAGAGAATGTGTGTGGTTGAGATCGATGATACATTCCATCTAAGAGAATGTAGACTGAAAAATGACGTCAAGATACTCACGATCATATTTGAATACAATGTCGCGTGTATAGCTCAATTGCAAGGTGGCTTTATAAAGGAGATAGAACAAAACACATTTCGCCAAAATTATTTTTCACAAATGATCTTTAGAAGAAAGGTGAAATTGATGTACAACATATTTATTCAAGTGATAATCTTGTAGATTTATTCAGTAAGGCATTACCAACGTCAACATTTGAAAAGTTAAGATATAAGATTGAAATGCGCCGTCTCCAAAGTATCAAATGACGTTTTCATCAGGGGAGAAAATGTATGTTGTACTCTTTTTCCCTTAGCCAAGGTTTTTCCCACGGGATTTTTCCTAGTAAGATTTTTTAACGAGGTAGTTAATGCATAATAAAAATACCTAGAAATTTCCTTTTCATGTACAGTTAAGGGGGAGTGTTGCAAAGTGTGTAAATAATTGCATAGAAAAGGAAATGAATTATTGTATTTGATGGGAATCTATGAATGACACCCAAATTAGTGTGTCTTTGTTTCTTGGGTTATAAAAGCCCACATTAAGTGCAATGAAATATACACAAACGGATTGAAAGAAGATTGCTCTTCTCTCTTCTCCCCTTAAATCTTTCTCTCCTTTTAAATTTCCAATCTTCACATTTAATCATACAAACTATTCCTATTTAGATTTAATTTTATAACAATAACAATTTTTTTAAAAAAGAGAAAAGTAATTAAGTAAACAACCCTATAGATAAGAATAAAAACAGAAAAGAGGCGAGAAACAAAAATGAGTCGCACAATGAATGCGGAGAAGAAAAGAAATGCGAAAAAAGGAAAAAGAAAGAGATTATAATTTTTATCTCAAATCAAGATATTTTTCTCGTCTTTTCTTTCAAACTTTTACGAGACTATGAGTAGAGTTTTAAGGTAGAAACATATACAGTTTATGCTTAATTAAGAAAATATAATTCTAGGATTTTGATTTGGGGGTCAAATAACAATCTATTTAAGTTGAAATTTGACATATAATTTTTTTTAATATGGGTAAACATATTTTAAAAGAAATTTTCAGATTCGAATTGGATGGCTCGGGGTGACTTTTTGACCCAATTTTTGAGGTGAAAAAATAAATATAACAATATGGGTGTCATTAGATGTGTATTCTTATAGAGATTATATATTTGATAGATTTTAAACATTTTGAGTCATTGAAGAAAGGAGAAGCATGGGAGCATTAGCTATCTTGATTTCGCTTCTTCAGTTGAGGTAGGTTATGGTTTATTGTATGTGGTAGAGAGACTCTTAATAACAATTGATATTTATTGAGTGATGTTGTGAAATTATTCTATTCAATTAATTATTGTGATTTGGATGATTGATATATGTTGTGATTAGTCTGCAATCCCAAAATCACGAAATCTATAATCTTGAACTTGTCTTATCAAAATTATGCCTTGAATAAAGAAGGCTTGTCACGCTCCAAGAGGGTACCCTAGGCATGACTGACACTCAAAGACTATTGCTAGTCCCTGAGCGAACCACTTTGCCTTATCGTCATATATTACTCACAACAGAAGAATACTCAAGTAAAACATTAAAGGAAAGATAAGTATATCATAAAATAGTTTCAAGAAAATAGATCAAGTTTTAGAAAATGAAATACTCCACAATACTCTACTCAAAGTCTATGAAGCCTCTACTCTAAATGTCATCATAGTACCATGAAAATCCATGGCTACCCAACTCAAATGAAAATAAAGTAACTGATAAAGTAAAAGAAGGACTCCTCCGAATAGCAGGGAGGGTTCACCAGTCTTTAGAGCTCGAGAACTCTGAACCTCAACGGTGCGCTTGCTGAAGTCCTCTATCTACTGTATCTACATCATGAAATGATGCAGTACCGAGTGGCGTCAGTACATGGAATGTATGGTATGTAAAAATGTCTTAAGTAACAGATAAGGCTCAAACTAAAATATCCGACTCGACTCAAGACTCAACTCCTCACCACATAACTCAACTTAAGTAACATGATGCAAGTTTGAAGTTTCAAGAATCATGCTTTTGAAAGTAGACTTAGTATTTAGTGTAACTCAGTTCGAAAAAACTCATGATATGCTCAACTCAAGTGTTTGCTTGGAAATTTCTCTATCCGACATAACTCTCCACTACCATGAGTTGTTGGTGATGTATAAAGAAAAGACGTCGTTGCCACGTCCACCCTAAACTTGCCAAGGAATAGGGTGTCAACCTCTACCCCTCTCACTCTCTCAAATCCTAACAGAATGTCCCTATATGGGGACTTGGGCCACCAAAATTATCCTTTACGACCATCCTACATTAGCTAATGTAGTACTGCGGTGGTTCTTAGTCACCCAACTCGGTGCTCAATACTCTTTCCCTAATTAAAATATGCTCATCAACTTAGTTCATCTCAATCAACTCCATATCAACTTCCTCAAGTAACTCTATAGCTCAAAAATGGGGACTCACCAATACAATTCAAGACTCAATTCACATTATGCAAGACACTTATGAATTATAGTCAAATGACATCATCTCATCCATATTCAGCATATAAGACATCATAAACATTTATGACATGAATATATGAAACAAGAAAACAAACTTCTCAGGTTAAACTTAATTAGTTTAGAAAGTTAGATTCAAAATTTCAATTTTAGTCAATAAGCAAGAAAATACAACACTTAAGGCTAGGGTATCAAGCTTTTAAGTAAGAATCATATGTCAAGATAATAATGATGCAACTCATAACTTAACTTAAATATATTCATGATAACTCTGACATGTACAAGACTTTAGAACTCAAAACTCACGGGATTGAGAATATGCAATAAGACTCAGAATCTTAACTCAAGTAGACAAAAGGCCTGTGTGGATGAACCTATCCAATGCTTTAAATAGCCTTACATACCTGGAACTGGGAAAAGCTTCAACCTTGACTCAAGAACCCTCGCTTCTTCTCTTTTTCTCCTCAAGAACTCTAGCCTAGTTTATGTGTTGGGGTTTAGAAAATATGTTGGAAAGGATCTTTTCTGATTAAAAATGACTTAATTACTCACAGTTTATGTTTATGAGGGGTTGAAAAAATTTCAGAATATCCATCATAAAAGAAAAGAAAAATTCCCACTTAAAAATGTCCAGTCCACGACGCAGACTAGGCTGAGAGAAGTACATTTTTTCTAAAAAATTCTCCAAACAAGTTTTTTCCCCTCCGTCGAAAATTTTAATAAAAATACAAGTGTTGGTCTGCTCTAAAATTATTTTTCGATCAAGTTGCTCTAAAATCTGAATGAGGTCATTTTCCCACTCAATTTTGTTTATCTCGAATTTACAAATGGAGAATGGAAAGACGTGTTATGTGCACATCCCCCTCTAGGGGTATTTTGGTTATTTTGTCGGATATTAAATCATCTCTCCCTTGGGATCATTCGTCCTCAAATGATGAGTAGAGGTGGGTGAAATGCACGAATAGACCCAAGACATCAACTCATTACTCACTCGACAATTTAAAGTCTATTGACTCCTCATCGACTTTAATAAACTCTACTCAAAAACAACAATATACCTAGTAGAATCCCACAAACTCAAGAATAGAAATATAAACTAAATAATAGAAGCATCACTTAAGTCAAAGATAAGAGCATTACCTTCAACATCCTCATCAACGGTCACGAATAGGTGTGGGTGTTTAGCTCTCATGTATTCCTCAGCTTCCCAAGTGGCGTCCTCAACAAATTGATTTCTCCGTAGGACTTTAACTAGCACGATCTCCTTGGTTTTCAGCTTGCGAACTTGACGATCAAGGATTTGTACTGGAATCTCTTTGTAAGACAAACTATCCTTTACTCCAATGTTCTTAACAGGAATCACATTTCTTTAACATCGAGACATGGAATACGGGATGGATTGCATCTAGCTCAGAAGGCAACTCTTACTCATACATAACCTTCTCAATTCTCCTTATGATCTGGTAAGGGCCAATATAACGAGGACTCAATTTCTCTTTTCTTCCAAATCTCATGACACCTTTCATAGGTGACATTTTTAAGTACACTCAGTCTTTTAACTCAAGTTCTAAGTCCCTCCTCCTCACATTAGTATAAGACTTTTGATGGCTCAGTGCAGTTTTCAACCTCTCTTTGATGAACTTAACCATCTCCATCGATTGGTGAACAAGATCAAGTCTGATTAACTCAGCTTCTCCAACGTCAAACCACCCAATTGGTGATCTACATCTTCTCCCGTACAAGGCCTCATAGGGGGCCATCTGAATGCTTGCATGATTACTATTTTTATACGCAAATTCAATTAGTGGCAGATGGTCATCCCAATTCCCATTGAAGTCAAGGACACAAGCTCTCAACATATCTTCTAACGTCTGAATGGTGCGCTCTGTCCGGCCGTCTGTCTCTGGATGAAAGGTTGTACTCAAATTTACCTTCCTACCTAATCCCTTTAGAAAGGATCTCTAAAATTTGGAGGTGAATTGAGCTCATGTGTCTGAGATAATGGATAAGGGAACTCCATGCAGCTTCACAATCTGTTGGATGTACAACTTGGCGTACTCCTCTGTAGTATTAGTCTTCGTGACTACCAAGAAGTGAGTTGATTTAGTCATCTTGTCCACAACCACCCATATTGAATCATGTTACTTTCGGGACCTTGATAACCTTGTAATAAAGTCTATGTTGATTATCTCCCACTTCCACTCAGGGATCTCAAAGTTCTATGCCAATCCACATGGCTGTTGATGCTCAAATTTGGCTTGCTGGCAGTTCGGGCACTGAGAAAAAAACTCAGCGATGTCTTTCTTCATCCCACTCCACCAATAGATTTCCCTCAAGTTGTGGTACATCTTGGTAGAGCCGGGATGAATGGAATACCTAGAACTATGAGCTTCAGCCATGATTCTCTCTCTTAGACCATCAACATCAGGAACACATAACCTACTCTGGTATCTCAACACCACATCTACCCCTTTGGAGAAGATCATCACTTTCTGTTTGTGGATGACCTTCTTTAATTGGAGTATGATAGGATCTCGATCTTTCTTCTCTTTTACCTCTGCCCCTGGGGATGATGAAGACCTACTCTGGACATTGACTCCTCCCTCGTCATTCTCCTCGAGTTGAACTCCCAATCGGGCCAATCTACGCACTTCCTTCACTAGCTCCTTCTTTCCTTCCTCCACATGGACAATGCTACCCATTGACAACATGCTAAGAGTGTCAGCAACAATGTTAACTTTACATGGGTGATAGAGAATGCTCATGTCATAATCCTTAAGCAGCTCCAACCATCTCCTTTATCGCAAGTTGAGCTCCCTTTGACTGAAGATATACTGCAAGCTCTTATAGCTAGTGAACACATCAACATGCACTCCATACAAGTAGTGGCGCCATAATTTAAGTGCAAACACCACAGTCACCAACTCAAGATCATGGATCGTATAGTTCTCCTCATGAACCTTAATTTGTCTGGAAGCATAGTATATCACCTTCCCTCTTTGCATTAACACACAACCTAACCCAACTCTTGACGCATCACAATATATTACAAAGTCCTCCACCCCATCGGACAAGGTCAAAATAGGTGCAGTAGTCAATCTAGTCATCAACTCTTGGAAACTATTACCACATTTATCAGACCATTAAAACTTGACCTTTTTTTAGTCAATTTGGTCAATGGTGTGTATAGTAAAGAAAACCCATCAACAAACTTGCGATAGTAGCCTGTCAAACCCAAGAAACTCCTTATATTGGTTGGAGAGCTTGGTCTGGGCCAGTTCTTAACCATTTCTATCTTCTGACCATCCCCTCGAATACCACACCCAAAACAATATGACCTAAGAATGCCATCTGAATTGAGCCAGAAATGACATTTTGAGAACTTCGCGTACAACTCATGATCCTTAAGAGTTTGAAGGACCACTCTGAGGTGATTAGCATGCTCCTCTTTATTTTTCGAGTACACTAAAATGTCATCGATGAACACAATAACAAATATATCTAGATATGGTCTGAACACTCTATTCTTCAAGTCCATGAAGGCTGCAGCTGCATTCGTCAACCCAAAGGACATGGCCAAGAACTCAAAGTAGCTATATCTAGTCCCAAAAGGCTATCTTTGGTATATCACATTACCTCACTTTCAACTAATGGTAGCTGGATCTGAGGTCTATCTTTGAGAAATAAGAGGCGCCCTGAAATCAGATCATCTATCCTTGGAAGAGGATATTTGGTCTTAATCATGACCTTGTTCGGTTGTCTGTAATCTATGCACATTATGAGAGACTCATCCTTCTTTCACATAAATAGAATGGGAGCACCCAAGGAGAAACACTCGGCCTGATAAAATCCTTCTCAAACAAGTCCCTCAACTTCTCCTTCAACTCTTTCAATTCAGTTGGTGCCACCCTATAATTGAGATAGTTGGGTATCGGAAAGAACATCAATCCCGAAGTCGATCTCCCTATCATGAGGGACTCCAGGTAGATTCTCAGGAAACACTTCTGGAAACTCACTCACAATTGGGACTTACTCAAGTGTAGGAGCTCAACATTATCGATTTTGACTCGCATGAGGTGGTAGATTCACCCTTTATAAATTAGCTTTCTAGCTCTAAGATAGAAAATAAACTTTCCCTTAGGTGTAACAAAATCTCCCCTCCTTTTTATAACAGGCTTATGGGGAAATTGAAATTTGACGGTTCGGGTTCTACAATTAACAATGGCATAGCAGGTGTGGAGCCAGTCCATACCAAGAATTATGTCAAAGTAAATCATCTTTAACTCAACCAGTTCAGCAAGAGTATCCTTATGGTAGATAGACACTTGAGATTTTTTTTATCATACCTGATATTTGGAGTTGGTGTACTGACTGATGATGGTTCATACCCTGAATGCTTCTTCTGAAAGTAAGATTTGTCTCTCTGATCCTGCTTGTGTTGATTAGGCTCATGCCCGGTTGACTTGACTTTCTTATATAACTGCTTTTCTCTGTCCTTTCTCTTATCCTCCTCTGTTTATTAGTCATAAACCATGATTCTGGAGATGTCCATGCCCGAAATCAGTAACTCTGCCTTATACTCCCTCTTCACATGCTAACCCAATCCTGAGACAAACTTTCTTATCCTTTCCCTCATATCTTGGACCATCTCCGGAGCGTACCTGGACAACTTAAAAATGAACTTGAGGTTGTACTCCTTGACGGTTATCCCCTCTTTCTTTACATTCATGAACTCTACAATCTTTGCCTCCCTGAACTCTTGGGGAAAGAAGTAGTCGAGGAAAGCACTCTCAAACTCATCCCACTTAGTAGGCTCAGCACTCTCACCCCGACTATCTTCCTTCTGGTTATACCATACGTTTGCCACATCTTTAAGTTGATAGAAAGCAAGCTCAACTCCCTTAACCTCAGTCGCATGCATAGCTCTCAACACCTTGCACATCTCATCAATGAAATTCTATGGGTCCTCCTCAACTTTCGACCACGTGTAGACCGACAAGTTCATCCTCAAGAAGTCTCTGAGCCTAGTAGCAGTTGTGGGCTTTAGGGAACTAGAGCTAGGGGATTGGGGACCTCGACTGCTGCTCTGGGAGGCCACTGGCTGGGTGAGTATTGCAATGGCTCCTCCAAAGTCTACCTCAAAAGTGGAGGTTGATGGAGAAGGAGGTGTCTATAGAGCCTCAGCAACTCAGGCAAGTCGACCCTGTCTCCTCGCTCCTGCCTGGGTAGGGGCCTCAAGTGGAAGATTCTGAGTTTTTGGGGATCAGACATCTCGTTGGGCTATTGTTGCTTAGGAGACATCATCTGCAAACGCGCAACAGACGAATTAGACATGAATTTTATAGAGTTAAACTCTATCGCACAACTCAAAATACCAAAGAAGGGTGACCATTCCTAATGTCCTATAGCCTCCTGCTTATGAAGTGTGGTGCACAACACACCCATAAACAAGACTCTACTAGACACGGCTTCATAGACTCCTTAAGACACTTGAACTCTATGCTCTGATACCAAGTTTGTCACACTCCGGGAGGGTACCCTAGGTGTGGCCAATACTCAAAGCTTATTACTAGCCTTGAGCGAACCACTTTACCTCATCATCACATCTTAACAGTGGAAGAATACTCAAGTAAAACATTAGAGGAAAGATAAGGATATCATAAAATAGTGTCAAGAAAATATATCAAGTTTTAGAAAATGAAATACTCCACAATACTCTACTCAAAGTCTATGAAGCCTCTACTCTAAATATCTTGATAGTACCATGACAAGTCATGGCTATTCAACTCAAATGAAAATAAATCGATAAAGTAAAAGAAGGGTTTCTCCAAATAGCAGTGAGGGCTCACCAGTCTTGAGTTCAGGAACTTTGAACCTCAACGGTGCGCCTGCTGAAGTTATCTATCTATTGTATCTGCATCATGAAATAATGTAGCGCTGAGAGGCATCATTATGTGAAATGTACGGTATGTAAAAATGGCTAAAGTAGCAGATAAGGCTCAAACTAAAACATCTGACTTGACTTAAGACTCAACACCTCACCTCATAACTCAATTCAAGTAACATGATGCAAGTTTAAAGTTTTAAAAATCGTGCTTTTGAAAGTAGACTTAGTATCTAGTGAAACCCAGTTCCAAAAAATTTCATGATATGCTCAACTTAAGTGTTCGCTAAGAAGTTTCTCTAACCGACATAACTTTCCACCACTATGAGTTGTAAGTGATGTACAAAGAAAAGGGGTCATTGCCACGTCTGCCCTAAGCTTTCCAAGGAATAGGACACCAACCTCTACCCCCCTCTCCCTCTCAGATCCTAAGAGTGTGTCCCTATATGGGGACTTGGGCCACTAGAGTTATCTTGTGTGACCACCCTATGTTGTTATGTAGTTCTGGGGTGGTTCTCTATCACCCAACTCGGTGCTAATACCTCTTCCAAGACTAAAATATGCTGATCAACTCAACTCATATCAATCAACTTAACATCAACTTCCTCAAGTAACTCCATAATTTAAAATGGGGACTCAATAATATAATTTAAGACTCAATTCACATTATGCAAGACTCTTACAAGTTATGATCAAATGGCATCATATCATCCATACTCAGTATATAAAACATCATAAAGATTCATCACATGAATATATGAATCAACAAAACATGTTTCTCAGGTTCAACTTAATCGGTTTAGAAAGTTAGATTCATAATTTCAATTTTAGTCAATAAGCAAGGAAACATACCACTTAAGACTAAGGTATCAAGCATTCGAGTAACAATCATATGTCATGATAATAATGATGTAACTCATAACTTAACTTAGATATATTCATGATAACTCAGACATGTATAAGAATTCGAAACTCAAAACTCATGAGATTAAGTATATGCAACAAGACTCGGAATCTTAACTCATGTAGACGAAAGGGTGCATGGATGGACATAATCTAATGCTTTTTAGATAGACTTACATACCAGGAACTGGGGAAAGATTTAATCTTGGCTCAAGAACCCTCACTATTTCTCTTCTTCTCCTCAAGATCTCTAACCTAGTTTATGTATTTAGGGGTTTAGAAAATATGTTTAAAAGGCTCTTTTATGATTAAAAATGACTTAGTTACTCATGATTTACGTTTATGAGAGGTTGGAAAAAATCTAGAATGCCCCTAATAAAAAAAGAAATGTTTCCACTTAAAAATGCCCAGTCCGCGACGTGGACTGGGGGCGGAGTAGTACAATTTCTCCCAAAAATTCTCTGAATGAGTTTTTTCCCCTCCCATTGAAAATTTAATAAATCTTACTAGTGTTGGTCCGCGCCCAGGGCGCGTTGCCGCCCTGATGCATATCAACAGTATTTTGGTTTTTAGATCGAAAAATTATTTTTCAATTCGGTTGCTCTATAATTCGAACAAGGTCATTCCCCTACTCAATTTTTTGAGCCAATTGCAAATTCAATCTCGGATATGTAAATGGATCATAGGAAGACGTATTTTGCGCACGTCTCTCTTATAGGGTATTTTGGTAATTTTACCCAGCGTTAGAAGGCTTGATGAAATATTGTTAATGAAGTGGAAAGTAATGAAAATAGAATGATGAGTTAAATATATTTGGATTGGGTGTCATGTTCTTACATGGTAATGAAAAAAGAATGATGAATTAAATATATTTGGATTGGGTGTACATTCTGACATGATTTATTTGGATTGGATTTTACGTTCCGACACAGTATGTTTGAATTGGGTGTCACGTTTCAACATAATATATTTGGTAGGGTATCACATTCCCACACGATGTATTTGCATTGGGTATCACATTTTGACATGATATATTGGATCGAGTATCATATTACTACATGATATATATTGGATCGGGTACCATATTTTGGCATGATAATAATAAAGGAAAACATATTAAAATATTTTAATATACTCAATCTCAAAGAACCTATCTCACCAAAGAAACATTATAGAGGCTTGAGTCCTTATGTGTGTTCTTGATATTATTGACACATAATATACATGTTTCATTGTGTTATCACTTATACTTGTTGTTGTTGCTTGCATCTGTTAAGTTTTATAGTTGATTTCATGATATTACTTTATGCATATTGATTTCTATTTGGAGTTGGCCAATGATACCTACTCAGTACATGTAGTTTGTACTGACTCCTACTTGTATTTTTCTTTGTTTTGCTTTTAAGGAGTACAACGAGTGTTCCATCGACTTTGAATCTCCCTCAGCTCTAGCTGGTCATCTGTATATCAAATTTCAAGGTGAGCTAACCTTCTAGCTCGTGTTGAATTCTACCAGTGATAGCATGATGTACTTAGTTTTCGAACATAAACTATTTTATTTATTTATTTTGGTGTTGCTACTCTAAGACTTAGTATTTGAGATTAGATGTCCTTGATGTGATGACTTTCAGGTTTTGGGGAAATGCTATGTGATAGACTTAGTGATTATTTAATTTCTTACTTATGCTTCGTATTTTATAAGTTGAACAGCCATATAAGTTGGGATTTGTATCTTTGGTTCGCCCACTCAGGAGGTTAGGAGTGGATGACACTGACGATCCATTTTGGATGATGACAAACTTGGTATCATACTTGTAGGTTCGTTGATCTCATTACACAAGGACAAGTCTAGTAGAGTTTTGTGAAACGATACGGGGACGCCTTTATGTTTCTTCAAGAGACTACAGAACCTTAGGAAAATTTTCTTCTTTATTTCTTTCGTGCTATGGCTTGAATCCAATTGGTATATGATTTTTTCACACTTTAACTCATGCAATAGAGTTACTTTTTAATAAATTTGTCCAAATTCGTGTGTTTGCCCATATTTGTTTGACTACCTCTCATACTTAAAGTGGCATCCACACTTATTGATCTTTTCGATAATTTTAGTATTCATTAGAGTAAAATTGCATTAGTAATGGTCACTCAAGCTGGGGGTGTAGACAATCTCAATCTAAATGGATGAGATACTCATAATTATTTGAGTAGTAAAAGGCAAAACTATCTCGAGAAAGGAGATGCACAATTGATGTTGAAATATTTTCAAAAGCATCAATCTGATAACCTAATATTCTTTTATGCAATACAAATTGATGTAGAGGGTCATTTAACTAATTGTTTTTGGTTTGATGCTAGGTCTAGGATATCTTACAAGAATTTTGGAGATGTTGTCCTGTTTGATCCTACATATTTGACGAATAAATATAAGATGCCTTTTGTTCCATTTATCGAAGTTAATAACCACTATCATTCTATATTATTTGGTTGTGCTCTATTTTGGGATGAAACAGAAGAAACTTTTTGGTGGTATATATATCATTACTTCATCAAAAAAACAAACATAGGAAATTGTGTAAATGTTGAGAAAATATGGAATAACACAAAAATAAATATGGCACAATAATATGAAACATGGGAAAATAACGATACCAAAAAATTTAACGTGGTTCACCCAACACTTTTGGGCTATATCCACAAATCAACACTTCTATTATATTTCTTCTACTATTACAAATAATAGGCACAAGTGCACAATTTCTTCCACAGTTACAAATAGTGGGCTCTTAGAGAAAAATACCAAAAATAGTGGACAATATTTCTTTTAGAAAAAAATATTTCCTAAGCACACACTCTATTTTTCCTCACAGACTATTTTATCTTATAGACTATGGTAAAACTCACAGAAGAAAAATTCTCACTTTCTTTCTGTGGCTCTCTCTGTATTTTTTCTCTCTTTTTTTGAATGTTACATGAAGGTGCTGAAGAGCTCCTTATATAGGAAAAAATCTGCCTCCATTGATGTCATTGCTGACATCAATGTGCAGACACAATTTTTCAAAGTTGGTTGCCTACTTTGAAAATTTGATTGGCAGCCATTGTTGAAATAAAAAGGAAGGGGATGGACCCCACAAATCTCCCCCAACAGACCCTTTTCCAGAAGGAGATATCTCTCTCTTTTCAGAGAGAGCTTATGCTGATAAGTTCTTTGCACAATTCAAACTTGTCTCTTATCACAACCTTGGTCAGCATATCTACAGGATTTTCATTTGTAGAGATCTTTTCAATCAACACAGATTTGTTCTCTATCTTTTCTCGAATTCAGTGGTATCTCACATCTATGTGTTTTTTCCTAGCATGGTACATCAAATTCTTACTCAAGTCTATTGCACTTTAACTATCATAATAGACGACATACTCCATCTGCTGCAGCCTAAGCTCTTAAAGGAATTGTTTAATCCATATTTTCTCTTTGCTAGCTTCAGCAGCAGTAATATACTCAACTTCAATTGTAGATACTGCAACGCACTTTTGCAACTTTGACTGCCATGATACAGCTCCCTCTGAAAAAGTAAACAAATATCCAGTAATGGATTTTCTATTATCAAGGTCACCAGTCATATCAGCATCTGCATAGCCCATCAAGATTGGACTAGAGCCTCTAAAACACAAACATTCATCTGAGCTTCCTCTCAGATACCCAAGTATCCACTTCACAGCTTCCCAATGCTCTTTTCCTGGATTATCGAGAAATCTACTTACAATACCAACTGCATGAGCAATATCAGGTTGAGTACATGCCATTGCATACATTAGACTTCAAACAACAGAGGAATATGGAATTTTAGCAATATTCTCTTCTTCCTCCTTTATTGATGGACACATCTTCTTGGTCAACTTCATATGACTAGCAAGAGGTGTGCTAACAGGCTTAGCATTCTTCATATTGAAGTGCTCTAATACACGTTCAATGTACTTCTTTTGTGACAAATAAATCTTCCTTTCATCTTTGAGACGAGTGATCCTCGTGCCCAAATTTGTTTGGCATGGACCAAGTCTTTCATAGAAAAAGACGTACACAACTCATTCTTCAGCTAGTCAATTTTGGAAGTATCCTTGCCCACAATCAGCATATCATCCACATACAACAATAGGATGATAAAATCAATATCAAAAAATTTTTGTACAAACACATAATGATCTGAGGAAGTCTTCTTATAGCCTTGCTTCCCCATAACAAATTCAAACTTTTTGTACCACTATCTAGGAGCTTTCTTTAGGCCATATAAACTCTTTTTGAGTTTGCACACAAAATTTTCTTTACCTTTTACTTTGAAGCCCTCAGATTGTTCCATATAAATCTCCTCTTCTAGGTCACCGTAAAGAAAAGCAGTTTTCACATCCGTTAGCTCAATCTCCAAATTTAGACTAGCAGCCAGACCAAGAACTGTACGAATGGAGGACATTTTCATGATAGGTGAAAATATTTCATCAAAGTCAATACCTTTTCTTTGATCGAATCCCTTAACAACCAATCTAGCTTTGTATCTAGGCTTCTGAGTATGTTCTTCAATTTTAACTTTGAACACCCACTTATTCTTCAAAGCTTTCATGCCCTTAGGCAAATTTACCAGCTCATAAATATGGTTCTCATACAAGAATTTCATCTCATCTTGCATGACCTCTATCATTTGACCACTGTGTTCATCTTCCATAGCCTCCTTATAACATTCAGGTTCTCCCCCATCTATGAGTAGCATATACTCATTTGATGAATAACGAGACGAGGGAACATGTTGTCTTGTGGACCTCTTGAGAGGAATATTTGATTCATCCACAAATTCATGAGTTGGAGGATCATTAATAACACCATTATTGTTATTATCAGTATCAATGTGTTGATCTTGAACATGATTCTGGACATCGTTATGATCATCGATCCTACCAACATCATGCACACTTTCATGAGGCACTTAATCAAAATGAACCACACCATCAGAATTGGAGGATTGCAACTTCTCCGCTTTCTCAATGTCTTCAATTGTTTTATTCTCCATGAAGACGATGTCACGGCTTTTCACAAGCTTCTTTTCAATTGGATCATATAGTCTATAACAAAATTCATCAAGGCCATATCCAACAAAAATGCACTGTCTTGTCTTGGAATCTAGTTTTGACCTCTCATCTTTTGGCACATGTAGAAATGTTTTGCAACAAAACACCCTCAAATGGTCATAGGAAACATTCTTTCCATAACAAACTTTGTTTGGAACATCACCTTGCAAAGCCACAGTAGGAGATAGATTAATCAAATGTGCAGCGATCAATAATGCCTCCCCCCAAAAGGAGTTTGGCAACTTTGCTTCAGAAAATAAATATCTAACTCTCTCCATCAAGGTCCTGTTTATCCTCTCTGCCAAAACATTAAGCTAAGGAGTTTTAGGAGGAGTCTTCTGGCGTCTAATACCTTGATGCCTGCAATATTCATCAAACGGTCCACAATATTCACCACCATTATCAGTACGAATACATTTCAGTTTCTTTCCAGTTTCTCTCTTAACTGAAGCCTGAAATTGCTTAAAGACACCTAGCACTTGGTCTTTAATCTTCAAGACGTAAACCCAAAGTTTTCTCGAGCAATCATCAATGAAAGTGACAAAATAGAGGGCACCACCCTGTTAGAACCCGTAAGTCCTTAATTGGTTCAATTTGATAAAGTTTGGGGCCAAATGTAAATTTCTTCTAAAGTGTACTCTTTAAGATTTAAATTGTTAATGGGATCATACGTTGTGGCTCTTTTTGATTGGTTCAAGTAGAGACTTGTTGCCTATATATATATATATATATATATATATATATATATGTATTTATTTATCTCTTGTGCACGGGGAGAGTTCCCACACTTCAAAAAAAAAAGAGCAAC
>JAOTQR010013163.1:0-17827 GCA_025774065.1 Solanum ossicruentum
TATAATCATTTGGGAAAATCGGCCCCATACCTCCGATTATAGCTCGAAATCCATGCATGAAGTGCCATGTATGATATGGATATTGAATGCACATAGTAAGCGATAACATACATTTACCCAATCTTGGCTCATTGATGTACTTATACTCATACCATCATAATCATTATTGTAGCATATACATATGACTCATGGGATCTTACGTGTCTTTTGAATAAGTTTGACAACTTAACTCATATAATGAGGCCTTAACTCTGAAAATGTTCATAAGGTGCTTTACATAATGCTTATACTTGGTCCCATGTCAAATTAGATAAATAAAGTATTTAAACAAAATGAAGTGCCTTAGTAGTTTAAATAGGAGCATTACGCGAGAGACTTATTGGAAATCATCGTGTTACTTATTAAGTGCTTCAACAATATTTTCTGTATGGAAGAAGGACAAATTATGAACACTATATTACCATCGTAATCTACATTTATTTTAATGACACTACACCAAGAAGAGAAACACCTCGAACATATGGATAGGTAGCCAGGAAAACTGACAAAATGATATATAGATTTTAAATGTCTAGTTTAAGCGAACGAATGGAATTTCAACCTAATACCATCATGAAAATAACTCACTTGCAATCCTAATGCCTTTCGCAGAAGGTCTTTCTAGCAATAGAATAGTAAGATATCACATTTGACATTTTAGGAAACTTCCCGGGTTTCGTGCTAAAAGGAGGGACAGACCTTAGCCTTAACATACCTTCCCAATGGACGTCCTATTATCCAAAGTTTCTTCATGAGAGTTATTCCTTACGTCCTAAGACTTGCAACAACTATATATACGTAGCTTAAAGACAATTATAAGTAGTCCAAAATTTAGTATTAATGACCAAATTCACCAAATAGTATTTATGTGAGGAAACACCCATAAAACTTCATAAAAAAGATTGTAAAAGAGCCTCAAGTTTATTAGTTGAACACCCCAGCTGAAAACCAAGAGTAACCAACAAGAACACCACTTTTTTACAGCCCCAAAATAGCCCCAAACACATCTTATAGGAGGGGAAAACAATTGCAAAGCATAAGATATGCATTTCTAGGCACGAGGACGAATTTAACGGTAGAAACGAGAAAAACTTATCCAAATCACCTTGGCATCTTGAGGGAATATCATCTTCAGTTTATATGCTATTTGGGATGAAATGGAACTGATTCGAGCTTCAACATCTAGGTGGATTGACCTGACCCGGCCCATGACATGGTATCCTGCTCGGGCAGTAGTTAGTAAAACTGTCATAACTTTTAATTTTAAGGCCGGTTTGATGTACGGTTTTTCGCGTTACAAACTAGACTCATAGATCTTCAATTTGATAGGTCGTAGACCTTCTAACTCTTTATATTTTAGGAGATAGCCTGATACATTTGACCCAAATTTAAGAAGGATTTCTTGAGAAACTTATGGTAACTTTGGCCAACCTTTATCTTGCAACTTTCTTGATTCCAAAACTTAATCTATGACCTTTGTCCTATAAACATAACCTTTAAAAATCCATTATTAGCATATTATACACTTTTAGTCCCATTCGAAAAGTGAAACCCAATTTAAACCTTTCGAAAAGGGAGAGGTGCCACTCATGCCATTTCTTTAATCTCAAATGTGTATTTAGGTTATTCCGTTGGCATTAAACTTTAAGTCCTTCACATTACCACTTATTGGTAGCCTTACTATCCTTAGGTTCTATCCAAAATCATCTATGTCCTATATGACATGTCACCTTATATATATATAGATATATGGAAGATAAGAAACAAGGGATCTCATAGTCTCCCCCCCTTAAGAACATTCATCCACGAATGTATCAAGACAACAACTTGGTTGCACTACTATCTCTTAAAATGTGATTTTTGAGGATATACCTTTTATCCCTTCAATCCATAAATTAATATTAAAAAATTTCTAATTACTAAGCTTTATATAGCTATCCCATGACGTCCCATATAAACTATACTCCCAACTTATTTAAAATTTAAGTTACTATAGAAATGTGACTGCCACTTTTGAAATATGACTCACCTTAATTAATAAATAGCTGAGGGTTCTTCTTCATCATTTCCTCTTCCGCTTCCTAAATTATTTCCTCAATATTGTTATTCCACCATAATACTTTCATGGAGGCCACTTCTTTATTTTGAGGCTTTCTCACTTGTCGATATAAAATAGCCGCTGACATTTCATCAAAAGACAAGTCTTCAACAATATGGATATCCTCAATTTGAGTAATACTCAAAGGATCTCCAATGCACTTCTGCAACAGCGATACATGAAATACCGGATGGACTACCCCCAATTCTGAAGGCAAAACAAGCTCATATGTGACCTTGCCAATCTGTTGAATAATCTCATACGGTCCAACATACCTTAGATTGGGCTTTCCTTTCTTTCCAAACCGCATGTTTTCCTTCATAGGTGATACTTTCAAGAAGATCCAATCTTCTACATCAAACTCTAAGTCTCGTCGTCTACCATCTATATAAGTCTTTTGCTGACTCTGTGTTTATAATCGATCTCTAATAAGTCTCACTTTATCCATTGCTTGCTGAACTAGACTATGTCCTAGCAACTTTGCCTCCCCAACCTCAAACCAACCGATCAACTACCTATATCTTCCCCCGTTTAGTACTTCATAAGGCATCATTTGGATACTAGCTTGGAAGTTGTTATTATAAGCGAACTCAATAAGAGGTAGATGATCATCTTAGCTTCCTTTAAATTCCAACACATAGGCACATAGCATATCCTCAACTGTCTGGACGAGACGCTCTGTCTACCCATCAGTTTGTGGATGAAAGTGGTACTGAGATTTACTTGAGTGCCCAGACCATTCTGAAAAGACTTCCAAAAATATTCTATAAATTGAGCCCCTCGATTAGTGATAATAGATAATGGAACTCTACGAAGGCTAATAATATCATGACGCGGACCTAGGGCCTAGACGTGACACGACGAATGGAGAACACGAAGGGATCCCAAACAAGCCTCTTAACATATCATTACACATCCTGGGTCGTGAAAGCAATAAAGCAATAATAAGAGATAGTAAAAAGTAAAAGGAATATGGGGCTAAGGGACATCCTTGATACCATAGAAATAGAACAAACCAATAGTATACTATTAACATGTCATAAGGCTCCAACAACAACTCTACTACATAGATAGGAGTGGGGACCAAGACAATCTCCGGGTTAACCCTCATAGCCATAAGTTCCCAACATAAGAAGAGTCAATACATAACATAAATCAAGAGAAGTATGTTCCCGGAGTTGAGGACCCACCAACTTGCTTTGAGAGAAATCGTACAAGACACGTTGAGGAGGAGGATGATCAAGTGGGGCTCCAGTTCCTACATGGTAACATCATGTAGGCATAAAGTATATGCATTAGTACGTTTGAATATACTAAGTATGTAGGATGCAATACAACAAAAGATAGGAAATATAGTCAAAATGCAATATCTTAAGCAATGGATTGCATAATAACAATATGACATATATGAATGATGCTTGAAGAAAAACATGCTTATATAGAACATATTACATATGTAAGAAGATACCAACATTATGATGGATTGTGACACCCTACCATCCATGGTGATTGAGGTATCAACCCTTCAATTGGTTGATGGTTGTCTCACCCTACCATCCATGGTGATTGAGGTATCACTTCTCAACTAGGCATGTTCAACTTACAAAACTATAAGTAATTTTCATGAAACAACTCATATAAACATTCCTTTTATCATCATAAAGTCTTTCAAATCATAGGTCATGCAATGGATCATCAATAACTCAAGAATCCAAAATCGAACATTTTATCAAACACTTAGCGAGTGTGTAATGCTAGTGTAAGATCATGCAATTCAAGAGTAAAATCATGCAAGAAAATTTGATTTAAAACCACCCACCAACGCTTGGTGATACCCTCATGCAAGATACATCAAAATCCCTCATCAAATCACATAATGGATCATAGATTCATAGCTCAAAACATACTTAAACAGTCACAATTTTGTGAAACCCCAACATCGGTCATAGTCAAATTCATAATAAGTAAGACCCATAAGTAAATCAACTTAGAAACATGCATTTTAGGTAAAAGGAAGGTTAGGTACCATGGCTGAAAGGACCTAATAGTTGAAACCCACATACCTCAATTTTGGAGAGTTTCTTGTAGAAGATTTGAATGGAGACTTGAAGCTTGAATGAAATCCTTAGATCCGGGAAGAGATTTGGCTCTTGAATTTTGGGTAAAATATTTGTCTAAGTGTTTGAGAGAGTATTGGGGAATGTCTTGTATAATATGATACTGGAATATGGCTAAGTATAGGTGTTTTTACTTATGGGAAGACTTAGGCCCAAGACCCAAAGGCCTTGGATCGAATCAACAAAACTGGGCAAAAATTATAGCATCTCCACACCCTGGCCGCATCGCTCCAGGGGTGCAGAATGCTCTTTTGAAATTATATTTTTAGATTTTCAAATTTTGATAATTGCTCTAAAATCGAGGTTAGACCCATTTTCCACTCAATTTTGCTCACCGATCACGAATATGAAATCAGATTTTTGATATCACGCACGAATTTTGAATTATAAGAAAATTACGAATTTAAGCACTTCTGAGGCTCATTTTTGGGCACTTTTTTTTGGGTCATTTCAGTATCCCCCCTTGGGAAATATTCGTCCCTGAATGTCAAAGAAATGTATATAAGAGAAGTAAACAAGACAATCTCATCCCACACAAGATTGTAACAATGCACTTAAACATCATTTCAAAAATCCCAACATAAGTGTCAAAATCACCATGAACTTATCAACATAAACATGAATGTATGCAAATGACATAGGGCCTGAAACATAAGACTTGAAATAATATAGGGGACTTAGAATTAGTATCTTAGGCTTGAGTAGAATGGAAGAGATAGGGATATCGCTTTTGCATGTCCGCCTCGGCCTCTCATGTAGCACTTTTGACTTGTTGTTTCCTCCAAAGGACCTTAACGGAAGCCACATCCTTGTTTCATCCTCTTCACTTATCTATCCAAGATCTCTACTGGAACCTCTTCATAAGTCTAGTTCTCTTCAAAATCACCCACAATATCCAATGGGATAACAACATTCGGGTCACCCACACATTTCCTCAACATGTAGACATGGAAGACTGGATGAACCAAGTCCATTTCACTAGGCAATTCCACCTCATAGGTCACCTTACCAATATTCCTAAAAACCCTATAAGTATCCATAAATCTTGGGCTTAACTTACCCTATTTACCAAAATGAACCACACCCTTCATGGGTGAAACCTTCAAATAAACTCAATCACCAACCTTAAATTCAAGATCCTTTATCCTCATATCAGCATAGGACTTTTGACGACTTTAGATGTTTTCAACATTTCTCCAATCAACCTTTCCTTTTCCATAGCCTCCATGACCAAATCCTGATCTAATAAAGCAATTTCTTCCACTTCAAACCACCAATCGGTGATCTACAATGCCTACTATAGAGGGCCTCAAAAGAAGTCATATTAATGCTAGAATGATAACCATTATTATAAGCAAACTCAATCAATGGAAGATGATCATCCTAACTACCCTTAAACTCTAAAATACAAGCTCTAAGCACACCCTCAAGAGTTTGGATAGTTCTTTCGTCTTGGCCATCCGTTTGAGGGTGAAAGGCCGTACTAAGCTTAACCTTGGTACTAAGACCTCTTTAGAAGGACCTCCAAAAGTGTGAAGTAAATTGAGCACCATGATCCAATATGATAGACAAGGGAACCCCATGCAATCTAACCAACTCATGAATGTACAATCTAGCATAGTCTTCGGCACCATAAATAGTCTTAATCGGTTGGAAATGAGTCAACTTTGTCATTCTATCAAAAACAACCCAAATAGAATCAAAATCCTTTCTAGTCTTAGGCAATCCAACCACAAAATCCATGTTAATTTTCTCTCACTTCTAAGTATGAATCTCTATATCTTGGGTTAGGCCACCTCACCTTTGGTGTTCGGCTTTGACTTGTTGACAACTATGACAATTGGATACAAATTTGTCAATGTTTTTCTTCATACCTCCCACCAAAACACATCCCTCAAATCTCTATACATCTTGGTGGAACCGGGATGAATAGAATAGGAAGAATTATGAGCCTCATCAAGAATCCTCTTTCTCAAGTTACCACACTAGGCACACATAACCTACTTTGGTACCTAAGGACACCATCTCCCTCTTAGGAGAAAACCTCCACCTTGCCCTCTCTCACCAAGGCTTTCAATTCTAACAAGGATGGATCAAGATCTTGCTTTATGTTTACCTTATTGACCAAGGAAGATTTTGAACCATCAACAACGATAATATCACCATTATCAACCTCTTCCAACCTAACCCCCAATCTAGCCAACCGATGAACCTCTCTAGCCACCTCTTTTCCCCTATCATCAATATGAGCTAGGCTACCCATAGACACCCTACTCAAAGCATAAGCCAACACATTAGCCTTACCGAGATGATAATGCACACTCATATCATAATCCTTAAAGAGTTCAAATCACCTTCTTTGTCTCAAGTTGAGATCTTTTGGAGTACATACATATTGGAGACTCTTATGATCGATAAACACATGGACATTCAGCCTATACAAATAATGACACCAAATTTTTAAAGCAAATACCACGTCGGCCAATTCAAGGTCATGAGTAAGGTAATTCTTTTCATGCACCTTAAGTTGTCTAGAAGCATAGGCTATCACCTTACCATTTTGAATCAAAACACAACCTAAACCAACCCTTGAGGCATCATAATAAACAACAAACCCTTCCAACCCTTCTGGTAGAGACAAGATAGGAGTGGACACAAGCTTATCCTTCAAAGTTTTGAAACTCTTTCACACTCATCGATCCACACAAATTTGGCCTTCTTTTGGGTCAACTTAGTCATGGGAGAAGCAATAGAAGAGAACCCATTCACAAACCTCTGGTAGTAACCCCCTAAGCCCAAGAAGCTTCTAATATCTGACGGGGTCAAAGGTCTAGGCCAATTCTTAATCACCTCTATTTTCTTATGATCCACCTTAATACCATCCCCCGACACCACATGACCTAGAAAGGCAACCTCTTTCAACCAAAATTCACACTTTTCATACTTGGCATACAACTTTTCTACCCTCAATTTTTGCAACACCACCTCAAATGACTTATATGCTCCTCCTCACTATCAGAGTAGATCAAGATATCATCAATGAAAATCATAACAAACAAATCAAGATAGGGTTTAAAGATCCTATTCATAAGATCCATGAAGATAACTGGTGCACTGGTCAACCCAAAAGACATAAACACAAACTTATAATGCCCATACCTAGTCCGAAAGGCTGTCTTGGGAATGTCACACTCCCTTACCTTTACTTGATAATACCCGGATGGAAGATCAATCTTAGAGAAGTGACTAGCTCCTTGAAGTTGGTCAAATAGATCATCAATCCTTGGTATGGGATACTTATTCTTGATGGTGACTCTATTAAGTTACCGGTAGTAAATGTACATTCTAAGGGACCTATCTTTCTTCTTCACAAATAACATCGGTGTACCCCAAGGGATTGGCTAGGCCTAATAAAACCCTTTTCAACAAATCCCTCAATTGCTCCTTCAACTCCTTCAACTCTATTGGAGCCATATAGTAAGGGGGAAAAAAAATGGGTTGAGTATTGGGAAGGAGGTCCTTACCAAAGTCTATTTCCCTTTCGGGAGGAACATTAGGAAGGTCATTTGGAAAGACATCAAGAAACTCATTAACCATCGGAATCGAGTCTATAGGAAGGACCTTGGACTCAACATCCCTAGCCCTTACAAGATGATATAGACAACCCTTAGAGATCAACTTTTGGGCTTTAATGCAAGAGATAAACCTACCCTTGACCACCACATCATGATTCTCCCACTCAAGGATGGGTTCATTTGGGAACTAAAATTTGACCCTATAGGTTCTATAATCAATAGAGGCATAATATGCATGCAACCAATCCATCCCAAGAATGACATCGAAATCCACCATATCCAATTTAATAAAATCACAAGGCAAAATTTTATGCAGAATGCAAATGGTATAATTCCTATAGACCTTTCTAGAAACAATAGATGCTCTAATGGGAGTAGACACCACATAAGACTCACACAATAATTTGGGCTCAACATGAAACTTTTTGGCAACAAAAGGAGTAACAAAAGACAGAGTGGCACTTGGGTCTATCAACGCATACACATCAAAATCAAAGACTGTTAACATACCGAAGATGACATCGGGCACCTCATCAACCCTTTCTCTCCCTTGGAGTGCAAAGAACTAATTGAGCCTTAGGCCACCACCTTGTTGTCCTCCTCTCCCCAAAGGAACCACATTAGCACCTTGGCCTTATGGACGAACATTTTTACTCTTGTTTTGATTCCGAGGACAATCAACCTTCTTGTGAACCACTTCTCCACAACTATAGCAAGCATTAGTGTCCATCAAACATGGGCCACAATGGCGCCTACCATATTTTTGACACATAGCATTAAGAACCGCACCACCATCACCATGGGCCCTTGGGTAGTCATTGACAAACCTTCTATTAGGAGTATAAAAAGACCTTTGGCCTTGATGAAACCGACCATCCTTGGGACCTTGGAACTTTCCATCAAAATAGGCGCTCTTGGCTTATTACTCCTCCTCTTCCTCAATTTTTCCCCTTCCAATTGTTTGGTATAAGTAATTAACCGGGACAAATCCATGTCACTAATTGACATAGTGGCCCGACACTCTTTATTCACCAAATCGGATACACCCATCACAAACTTATTCATTCTAGACCTTGGGTCGACAGTCAAGTGTGGAGCATATTTTGAGAGTTGGTTGAACTTGAGGGAATCCTCCCTCACACTCATAGATCTTTGTTGCAAATTCATGAACTCCATCATTTTGGCCTCCCTAAGCTCAAGAGGGAAGAACCAGTTGAGAAACACCACCTCAAACTCCTCCCAAAGGATCATATTATTGTTTCCCTTCTCCTCCTTCCATTCAGTATACCATATTTGGGCCTCCCCCTTGAGTTCGTATGCTGCGAACTCCACCTTCTCCTCCATGCTAAATACCCATAATAGCCAACACTTTGTACACCTCATCAACAAATTTTTGAGGGTCCTCATCCACTATAGACCTATAGAACTCTAGTTGGTTCATCCTCATAAAGTCCCTCACCCGAGATGCCAGAGTAGGAGCATGAGGGGCATGGACCCTTTGATTTACTTGATTAGCCATGGATTGAGCTTGCAAGGTGAGAGCATCCCGGAGCTCTCTATGGGCCGGTTGTTCCTCGGGTGTGTGGGCTCTCCTTCCTCTTATGTTAGGCATGATCTAAAAAAGGAAAAGAACATTCGTTAGAGGGGAAACCTTACCTAACTTCTATAGCACAACATAGATCATGAAGAAGGAAAACATTTCCTAAAATGTCTCATAGCCTCTTACTCATAGTTGTTGTGCATAACACAACCATGAATAAGACTCTAATCAATGCAATGTGTTGGATGCCGAGGACCATTAACAATCAAGTTCTCTGATACCAAGTTTGTCATGACCCGTACCTAGGGCCAAAACATGACACGATGAATGGGGAACCCAAAGGGACCTCAAACAAGCCTCTTAGCATATTATTACACATCTTTGGTTGTGAAAGCAATAAAATAAAAATAAGAGATAGTAAAAAAAAAGAAATACGGGGCTAAGGGACATCTTTGATACCATAGATACATAACCAGCCAATAGTATAACATTAACATGTTATAAGGTTCCAATAACACCTCTAATACATAGATAGGAGCGGCGGCCAAGACAATTTTTGGGCACACAATCATAGCCATAAATTCCCAACATAAGAGTCGTCAGTTCATAGTATAAATCAAGAGAAGTATGTCCTCAGGGTTGAGGACTCACCAACTTGCTTTGAGGGAAATCATACTAGCCATGTGAAGGAGGAGGATAATCAAGTGGGGCTCCGGTTCCTACATGGTAACATCATGTAGGAATAGAGTGTTCGTTAATATATTTGAATGTACTAAGTATGTAAGATGCAATGCAACAAGAGATAGGCAATATAGGGAAAATGCAATATCATAAGCAATGGATACCATAATAACAATATGGCATGTATGAATGATGCTTTAAGTAAAATATGATTATATAGAACATATTACATATGTAAGAAGAGACCAACATTATGATGGATTGTGACACCCTACCATCCATGTCTACTAAGGTATCAACCCCTCAAGTGGTTGATGGTTGTCTCGCCCTACTATCCATGGTGATTGAGGTATCAACCCCTTAATTGGTTGATGGTTAGACAACCTACCATCCATGGTGATTGAGCTATCAACCGATCAATTGGTTGATGGTTGTCTCACCCTACTGTCCATGGTGATTGAGGTATCAACCCCTCAATTGGTTGATGGTTGTCTCACCCTACCATCCATGGTGATTGAAGTATTACCTCCCCAACTAGGCTTGGTCAACTTACAATACTATGAGTACTTCTCATGGAAACAACTCATATAAACATTCCTTTCATTATCATAAAGTCTTTCAAATCATAGGTTGTGCAATGTATCATCAATGACTCAAAAATCCAAAATCGGACATTTTATCAAACACTTAGTGGGTGTATAATACTAGTGTAATATCACGCAATTCAAGAGTGAAATCACACAAGAAAATTTGATGTAAAGCCATCCTCTAATGCTTGGTAATAACCTCATGAAAGATACATCAAAACCCTCATCAAATCACATAATAGATCATAGATTCATGGCTCAAAACATGCTTAAACAATCACAAGTTTATGAAACCCCAACATAGTTCATAGTTAAGTTCATAATAAGTAAGACCCATAAGTAAATCAACTTAGAAACATGCATTTTAGGTAAAAGCAAGGTTAGGCACCATGGGTGAAAGGACCCAATTGTTGAAACCCACATACTGTAACTTTGGAGTTTTTCTTGAAGAAGATTTGAATGGAGATTTGAAGGTTGAATGATATCCTTAGATCCGGAAAGAGATTTGGCACTTGAAATTTGGGTGAAATATTTATCTAAGTGTTTGAGAGAGTATTGGGGAATGTCTTGTATGATATGGTTTTGAAATATGGCTAAGTATAAGTGTTTTTACATATGGGAAGACTTATGTCCAAGACCTAGAGACCTTGTACCGAATCAACCAAACTGGGCAAAAATATAGCGTCTCCTTGCCTTGGCCGCGTCGCGCCATGGGCACAGAATACTCTCTAGAAATTACAGTTTTGGATTTTCAAATTATCATACAGTTGCTCCAAAATAAGGGTTAGACCCATTTTCCACCCAATTTCGTCCCTTGATCATGAATAGAAAGTCAGATTTTTGATGTCACTCTCTAATTTTGAGATATAAGGAAATTATGTATTTAGGCACTTTCAAGGATCATTTTCGGGTACTTTTTTTTGGGGTCGCTTCAAACAATCTCTTGAAAGTAAATCTTTGGATAATCCTCTACAGAGTATGTCATTCTTAATAGCAAACAAATGAGCCAATTTTATCAACCTGTCAATGATTACCCAAATAAAATCATACCTGCATGGAGTACAAGGAAAACTTGTGATGAAATTCATATTTATCATGTCCCATTTTCATAGCGGAAGCTTAATATACTAATCTAGGACTCTCAGTTTCTGATGTTCTTCTTTAACTTGTTGGCGATTAGGATATTGGGCTACTATCTCTGCAATATTCTTTTTCATGCCATTCCACCAATATATTTGTCGAAGGTCCTGATACATTTTTGTCGCTCCAGGGTGGGCTGAATATCTAGAATAATGGGCCTTAGAAAAAATCTTAGCACAGAGTCCTTTGATTAGGGAACACATAGGCGACTCTGGTACCTAAGGACTCCATCTCCAATTAGCTCAAATGAAGGATGCTACTGTTGTGGAATGCTCTCCTTTAGTGTTTTGAACTCAGGATCCTCTCGCTGTCACTTTTTTACTTCAGTAACAATGTAAGATTCTGTTGTATAATGAACAATTACACCTCTATCCTTTGGATCTACCAATCGCACTTGCAAACTAGCTAGTTGACATATGTCTTTTGTCATTTCAACCTTATCAGCTTCAACATAGCATAGACTTCATATGGACATTCGACTAAGCGCATCCACAATAATATTAGCTTTATTGGGATGGTATAAAATGTCAATATCATAGTCTTTTAGTAATTTTAGCTCCCTCCTTTGTCATAGTTTCAACTCCTTTTACTTAAATAAATATTGGAGGCTTTGGTGGTCGATAAAAGCATCAACATGAACTCCGTATAGATAATGTCACCAAATCTTTATGGCAAAAACAATTGCAGCAAGCGTAAGATCATAGGTAGGATAGTTTTATTCATGCTTTCACAATTTTCTAGAAGCATATGCAATAACTCTACCATGCTGCATAAGAACACAACCTAGGCCAATTTTCGAGGCATCACAATATACAATGTAGCCTTTGGTTCCATTCGGAAGAGCCAAGATAGGTGCGGTGGTAAGCCTTTTCTTTATCTCTTGAAAACTCTGTTCGCATGCTCTAGTCCATTGAAACTTAGCTATTTTATGTGTCAATCTCATTAGTGGTGCAAAGATAGAGGAGAATCCCTTCACAAACCTCCTATAATATCCTGCCAAGCCTAAAAAACTATGGACCTCGGTCGGATTCAATGGTCTTGGCCAGACCATTACCGCTTCATTCTTCTGGCCATCAAACTTGATACCATCGCCTGTAATAACATGGCCAAGAAAAGCTGGAGAAGTTAACCAAAACTCACATTTAGAGAATTTAGCATATAAACTGTTATCTTGGAGAGTCTATAATATAGATCACAAGTGGTCTGCATGCTCAGCTTCTCACCATGAATATATTAAGATGTTATGAATAAACACAATCACAAATTCATCCTATAATGGTTTAAAGACTCGATTCATTAGGTCCATGAAGCTTCTGGGGCATTTGTAAGCCCAAAAGAAATGACAAGGAACTCAAAATGTCCATACATCATCATAAGTGTTGTCTTTGGAATATTAGCATCCTTGACTCGCAACTGGTGGTACCCGTTGAAACGCCCTTAAAACATCCCAAAATCTTGCTTCAGAAATGCCGATAATGGTAATTTTCATATATCTCAAAATTCATACGTGATATCGAAAATCATACTTCATATTCTTGATTAGGGGAAAATGTTGAGTGGGAAATGGGTATAACCTTAACTTATGAAGACCTATAGCAAAAAATGATTTTCACCAAATTTGAAATTTCCAGAAACTGTTTGCGACGGCTCTGCGACGCGGACCTGTCGTAGAGCAGTGTTATAACTTCCTTAATTTTTTATTTCGGCCCTAAGGCAATGGGGTCTTGGACCCATGTCCTTTTATGCATAAAAACACCTATACTTAGCCATTTTTCGACTCTATATCACTCTAAAACTCTCTCAAAAGCCTCTCCAATACTTAACCAAATATTCCAGCCAATTCAAGTGTCGCAAGCTCAATTCTGGATCTCATGAACTTCATTCAAGCTTCAAGTTCTCATTCAAATCTACTTCAAGGAAACCCCCAAATTTAAGGTATGTGGGTTTCAATCATTGGGTCCTTTCACCCATGGTGTTCAACCTTCCTTTTTATGAAAATAACATGTTTTCAAATTACAATACTTATGGGTATTACTTATTATGGATTGTGATTATAAACTATGTTGGGGTTTTATGAAATGATGAGTAGAAACATATATCTACCTATTTCAAACTTACACTATGATATGGTTTGTCTTTTGTGACTATGTATGTTTTGAGTTATGAAACTATGGTCTATTATGAGATTTGATGAGGGATTTCAAGCTATATTACATGAGGGTTTTACCATATGTTGGTGGGTAGATTTATGATTTCTCATACTATTTCACCCTTGAATTGTATGATTTTAAACTAGCATTGCACACCCGTCAAGTGTTTGATAAAATGTCTTGATAAGGATTCTTAACTTATTGATGGTCTATGATATGGTTTACAAGTCAAGTGACTTTGTGATGATTAAGAGATTGAGTGTATGTATTAAATTCATGAAAAGTATCTATAGTATTGCAAGTGGACCACACCTTGTTAGTGGGTGGCATGCACAACTACCTTGTTGAGGGGGTGTCAAGCCTCAACCACTATGATGGGGGGTGGTGTGCCCATCTACCTTGTTGAGGGGTATGTACCTTCACCACTATGATGAGGGCTGGTATGCTCGTCTACCTTGTTGAGGGATATGTACCTCAACCACTTTCCAAGGGGGTGGCATGCCTTGGAGTTCAAGTAAAGCTTACTTGGGCTATTTGGATATGGTATCTTCTTGCACATGTATTACGTTCTATATAAGCATATGATGTGCAAGCATGTTTTACTTCTAGTGTTGATCATGTATTCCATATTGTTATTATACTTATCCATTGCTTATTATTATGCATTTTGACTATGTTGCCTATCTCTTGTTCCATTGCATCCTACATACTTAGTACATTCAAACATACTAACGCATACTCTATGCCTACATGATGTTACCATGTAGGAACCGGAGCACCTCATTATCATCCTCCACGTGGCAAGTTTTGGCTTCCTGAAGATAAGCTTTTGTGAGTCCTCAAGTTCAGGGACACTAGCTATGCTATAGTTACTTTTGTTATCTCTTTATATTGAACATTTGATACTATGAGGGTGAGCCCGGAAAGTTTCTTGGCCTCGACTCCAATCTATGTTTAGAGGTATTGTAGGAACAAATGATGTGCTTATGCTTTGTGCTTTCATTTTCTATGTTTTATGCTATCAAAGACTTCTCTTAGTCCCGTTTTCCCTAATTTATATCTTTATTTAATGTTATTATGTTTCCACGACCAAGGATATGTGATTGGTCTGCTAAGAGGCTTGTTTGGGGTTTCTTTCGGATCCCCCTTTGCCGTGTCATGTCTAGGCCCTAGGATTGGGTCGTGACTCAGATCTCAAGTCAATCTTTGAAAAGCATTTGACACCTTACAACTAGTCGAATAAGTCAACAATCCGTTGAAGAGGATACTTATTCTTGATACTAACTTTATTTAGTTATCTTTAATTAGTACACATCTGTAAGGAGCCATCTTTCTTTCTAACAAAGACCATTAGATCTCTCCATGGAGATGTACTTGGCCTAATAAAGCCTTTATCAAGTAAGTCCTTCAGCTGTTCCTTCAATTCCCTTAACTCTGCAGGAGCCATTCTGTAGGGAGGAATGGATATAGGTTGCGTATCCAGGAGCAAATCTATAGCAAACTCAATTTCCCTTTTGGGGGGAATCCTTGAAAGCTCATCAGGGAATACCATCGAGACTTCATTCACAATAGGGACTGACTGAAGGATCACCGAGTCCTTATCAATATCGCTAGCATGAACTAGATGGTATATACAACCTTTAGCGATCAGTTTCCAAGCCCTAAGGTATGAAATAAACTTTCCCTTGGGTAAAGCAAACATTACCTTTCCATTCAAGGACCAACTTACCTAGAAAATGGAAGTGGACTAGCTTCGCTCGACAGTAAATATTAGCATAACAAGCTGCCAACCAATAACATCAAAATCTAGCATAATCAATTCAATTAAATTGGCAGAGGTTGGGCGCTTATTAAGTAACATTGCACAACCCCGATAGACATGACTACTTAATTGAGTCACCAACTGGCATAAATACCTTAACTGAGACGGTAATAACTCACGTTTCATATCAAGCTTACCAGCAATGAATGGAGTGATATGTGAAAATCTAGAGATAAGATATATTAGTGCATAAACAACATGAAAAAGTATCATCAATATACCTGTGATTAAATCTGGAGATACCTCTGAATCCTTTCGGCCTGTGAGTGCATAAAAGCGATTCTGGCTACTAGTAGAACTGAACTGTCTCCTATACCTCTCCCCCTACCATGACCCTGAGTACACTATGGGTTTGGTCGAGGAGCACATATTGAGGATGAAAAGGCTGTAGTGGATCCTGAAGGTTGAGCTGTTGTACCTCTATCTAACCCCCGACACTGGATAATATAATGTCTTATCTACCCACAATGGTAACATGCACCTAAACCCTTTCTACACTACCCACTATGAAGCATACCGCATTGTTCACATGGAGGAGTAGGCTGTCTCATTTGTGCAGAGTGCTCATGTCGACGGCTCTCAGGCTGGCGTGAACTTTTTCCTGGTCCTGACTGAATATAACGATCAAATCATTAGCCCATATCTGTGGCAGGGAACTACCCATTAACAGAGGTTGATATCAGTGAAAAGGAGGCCTACAATCACCCCGTGGCTTCTTATAATACCTCATAGTATGAGTCCTCTTATTCTTATCCCTATCTTTAGGGGTTTCTCAAATCTGATGAGAAAGGTCCTTTGTAGTCTGAGCAAAAGCCTGTATATGGGAAATGTCTACACCATCTTGTAAAGAGGCTATCTCGCAGTCTCTGATCAAATGATCCCCCAAACCATCTACATAACGATGAACTCTGGCGCTTATGGTACATATAATATCTGGTTCATACCTAGCCAAAGAATTAAACCTAAGGCTATACCCCTTTAACTCATATCCCCCTGACTCAAACTAATAAACTAGTCAAGACGGGCCTCCCGAACCTCCCGTGGCAAGTAATGGACTAAAAATGCCTTAGAGAAGTCCTACATTGCTGGCAGAGCATCATGCCCTATTGATTTCTCCCACGCCTCGTACAACAAGATGGCGACATCAGCAGTCAAAAAGAAGCCAACACCACTACCTCAGTGACAGAAGCATGCATCACCATTAATACTCTATACATATGGTCTATAAAGTCCTATGGATCCTCAGAGGGACTGGACCCTGTAAATACTGGAAGAGCCAAGTGAAGAAACTCTCATACCTCTGAGTTTTCTATTTGATAACTTCTGGCGTCTGCTCTCACCTCTAGTTATCTCTCATGAATAGAAACCATCCTAGACAGTAACTGAACAACCTCTCTTGTACCTTGCTCCCCAGTTTCTATTAGTAATGTTGGGGGTATTAGACCTCCTTGGCCCTCAACAGGTGCTAGTGAATCTGGTACTATGGATACTGGAGGCTCTCTGTATGCCGCAATAAGGAGTGAATCTGCCTGACCCGGCAAAGAACAACTGGTACGTCTTCTCAGATCCATATCTACCTCATGTTGTGCCATCTCCTAAATATAGACAGCCAGACAAATAAAACATACCACAAAACACGATTAAGATTTCATATGTGCTTATAACTTTTCTTTATAACATGATCTATTAAGTGAAATAAAGGTAGCCAGCCTTAAAAGCCTTGTAGCCTCCTGATTATAAGTATGGTGTAGAACACACCCATAAGCAAGACTCTACTAGACACGACATTGTGGACTCCCTAGGACACAACCTGCTCTATTACCATGTTTGTCATGCCTAAAAAAGAGGGGAGGTGCGACGATACTCAACACAATTATTGGTCGAGTAAGCCACTAAATATGCTAGTTAACTGAGCTAGGGACCAAAAGAAAATTGGGCAGCATAACGTCTGAAAAGCTAAGTCTGAACCATTTAGGTCATGACCTGGTTAACAACAAATCATGTATATTAAGATAGGTAAACCAAAACATAAAGTACTAGCTAGATGACAAGGCTGCAACAATAGAGGTACAAGCACA
>JAOTQR010013174.1:0-13571 GCA_025774065.1 Solanum ossicruentum
TAATAGCATTGAACAGTCTAATCAACCACTCAATGCCATCCTTGACCATGTTCTTCCAGAAGTCTACCGGAATCTCAGTACAATTAAACCAAGAAGTTTATATATTAAAAATTAAATTTTAGTATACTCTCAAAACTTTATATGTGCAACATAAATTAGAATAAAATAAATAACAAATAAAATGCTCTATAGGTCTCAATAATAAACAACTTAAAATTTTTTAAAATATAAATTTTTTTAATCAATATTACATAAATCGAGATCAAAAAATAATTTATATTGATTCAATACTAGCACAAGCTTTCGTAACTAGTACTATTGGAAAAAAGAAGCTACTATTTAAGTATTTATTAGAAAATTAGACCAAGAAAGTAAATAAGAGTAATGAATTTAGTTACTTGAACGAATAAGAGAAAAAAATTAGTAATATTTAAGTATTTATTTATGCAAATTAAATAGAGAATTGCAACATTTTTATTAATGCAGCTACTGAATCACTGACAAGGGACAAAAATGAACAAAAGAGGTCAATGCAAATAATAATGGTACTAGTATATACTGTGAAGGGATGTCCATATGGTACTCCATCTTTATCTTGTCCTATTTAGAATCAATTAACTAATTTTTAGAATTAAATTAAATTATATTAATTTAATATTTAAAAATAATATCAAATATCACTCCCTCTGTCAATATATACGAGATGTCAGCGCCCGCTCCAACACAGGTTCAATATTTGTCATTTTTGTGTTTCAACTTATGTTATATAGATAGAATTTAGAAAGTCAATTAAATTTTAGTATGATTTTTTAATATTTTAAATTATTAATTATTGTGAACGATAATATTCTTTTATATAATTTTTAAATAAAATATGTTATTTCTCTTGTCCAAATTTATGTGATGCTGATAAAATATTGAAAATCAATTTTTTTATGTCTTTTACTTTTTAGTTTTTTTAATAATTTTTTATTTTGTATGTTACTATTGTTAATTATGTAGATTTATGGTAATTTTTACGTAGTTTCCCAATTAAATAATACATGTTAGTTCATTTTTATCCCTTTTTATGTGACGTCGATAGATTAATTTGTAGTATTTTTGTACTTATCTAGATTCATGATAATTTTTATCGTAGCTTCCTAATTAAATAATGCATGTTATTTCTTCTGTCCCCCTTAAATAAACAACCAAAGAAGATAAATATCATGGTTTATAGTATCTTTTTTATACTTATCTAGATTCATGATAATTTTTACATAGCTTCCTAATAATGCCGATAAATTAAGTTCAATAATAAAAACTTTTAAAATCTGGTAGCTGAAGCAGGTAAGTCAATGGGCAGTTGCCTGCTTGGTCAAGTAACTGAAGCAGGCATGTCGTCCAAACAGCTGTTTGCTTCATCTGTTTTAAAGAATTTTAAAATCAGATAGCTAAAGCAAACACGTCAATGGGCAACTATCTGATTAAGCAAGCAGCTAAAGCAGGCATGTCATCAAATAGATGTCTGCTTCAACTGCTTTGTAGTCTTCTTTATATAAGAGAAATATAAAGTTATTATATATATATAATTTTCTCAATATAAATTTTGACGCTTTCACTAGCTTCTCTTGAATTAAATGAGAGGTTTTATATGACATAATATAACAAAACTATATAAGCAAGTTGAAGCACGTATGCCGTCCAATAGTTACCTACTTAAGTTGCTTTGTAGCCTTCTCTATATAAGAGAAATATAATTGTTAATCAAAAATCATATTATTTCATTATTAAAAAAGAAACTATCATAATTAAAAAGAAATGGAAGAAATATCACTCAAAGAAAGTACTTTTTCTCTTCCATATTATGTGAATCTATGAGGCAATACATAAACATTAAGAAAAATAATTAACGATATAATTTTAGTCATAATTTTCATTTTTGCTCTTTCTGAAATCATAAATATAACTTTATAATAAAAAATAATATATATATATATATATATATATCAAACATTAATCTGAAACTTTGAACCATCCAATTATTTTGAACGATGAAAAAATTTCATAACTTTAGGACTATTTGGAAATCACCTGATAATCAAAATTGATGTAATTACTAAGATAATAATTATCAGCCTAGTAATTATGATATTTTGTTTGTTTGTAATAGTGTAAATGTAATTACAAGTGTCTTTTTTTGGTTTCATAAGTTCAATCATAAGGTTGTGTTAAATTTTAAAAATAAAAGTTAATTGTCTAAAATTAAGTATTTATCCTAGACAAATAAATTTTTTATAAATAATATTAAATTAAATATTTATAATATATATTATCTGTTGAGAATATATTAATAAATAAATATATATTCTTAAATGATATTATAAAAAATTATAATTATAAAGAGAAAGACAATTTCTTTTAGTGATATAAAATTTGATGCACAATGAATTACATATCTGTATTAAAAATAATGTTGATATCAAATTTGATGTTTGGGTTATATTGAATAAGGGGAGTATATTTTAATTAATATGGATTGTGATATATTAATTACTTTATTCCTAATTAAAGATTTTAAATTTAAATTTTAAATATGAAATTTTTTTATTAAAATCGTCATCTCTGAATGAGCCGTGAAAATCCGATCCAGTGAGAAATTAAAAAAAGGGGAAGTATATTCTAGTGAGGGTGAAAGCATAATGAAGTGATTAATTTGTGTGTGCGATTGATTACAAATTTATGTGCAGGGGCCTTACATATGCATGTGGAACAAGGACAGCTTTTAACAGAAAAAGGAAAGAGAAAAGACAAAAGAATCTCAGACCTGCCGAATTGTTTGTTCAAAGTCCCAAGAAATACCAGCTGTAAGTCTAGAGGAAATTTTTCTTTATATTTTTTCTTCCTATTCCGTAAGTTTGGACGTTGCAATATGTGATTCGTAGAATAAATTATTTTTTTAATTAATCATGCTTGAAATTGATAGAAAGAATTAATCATGCCTGAGATGAGGGAAGAAAGGGATAGATGATTATTTTATTTTAAAGATGCTATTTGTTATTATTTATTTTTATATTATTATTTTTTAAAAATAATAACTATAATGCTTTTTTATATTAATTTGATTTATTCGTAAGATTATTGAAGATTTTAGTTTATGCTTAGTTTTTACTAATGAAATTATAAATTGAAGGTAGATAAAATATATTTTTGTTAGATTTATAAGATTTACACTTGATATTTGAAAGGTTACGCCTGATAATACATAAAGTATTTCATCTCCACGCCCGTTAACTCACTGACTTCAACATTACTCCAACAGAAAATTAGCCCTTCTTAGAAATATGTGCTTGTCTTGTTTTCATATTCATATCGACTGTATCACAGGAGCATACAAGTACTTCTACGATATCATATTATATGGTCATTTTTTATTTTATATAATTATTAAAAAATTATTAATATATCAGTAAAGATTATTATTTTATTCTTTATTTATATCAATGTATATTAAATTAAGTTAGAAAAAAATTATTAGTACACTAATTAATAATGGGATAAAATGAATAAATAATAATTAATTCTATCCTAATTAATATGTATCCATATAATATAACATAAATATTTATGGAAAAATGTTTACATAATATGAGACGGAGATAGTAAATACACAAGTAGAGCGTGTGTTTTCAGTATGCTATATATCTTCATTTATTATTGCTACTCAAGATTCCCAACTCACACTTAACAGGTTCTTTGTAATCAAGCGTGCTAACTTCAACAATATTACTCCAATATTCTTTGTAATGTATTTGTATAATGTGTTTAGTAGGAAAGAAACTAAACATTGCAAAAAATGTACAAAACATAGTAATAATATGCGTTTCGTACATGGAATATATGTTAGTATATGGATTATCTAGTTTAAACACATTATACATTGCATTATTTTTATTTTTATATGTCATCATATTAGTCGGTGAATTGTTTTGTGGGTACAAGTGGCTATTAGGTCACTTTGCATTCTTCTGTTGACTTCCAATTAATTCTTGGTTATGGGCATTAATTAATGTTCGGATGCCACATTATTTTTGACTTCAACTTAATATATTTGATATTCCATTTGTAATAGTTGTCTCTTGATTTGTATGAATACTTTAGGGTCATGAGTCATATTTAAATGTCACGTAACTGTTGGATATTTATTCTGAGTTTTTTTACTATAAGTGAGATTTTTCTTTGAGAAATTTTTTTTGAATTTCTTCATTCTACACCAAAAATATTCTCTTAAACGAAGGTATTCGTGCTTGGATGGCAGCTCAAGATCAGCCTCATGAAAATCTTATATTCCCTGAGGAGGTTCTACCACGTGAAAATGCTCTTTAATGGAACTTTAGCCTTAGCTGGTTGTGACCAAGAAACCACTGGTTTCGCTTGATAGGCCGGGACTGCCCGACTTATCAATCTATTAAGTAAATTACTAGGGGCTCATGTAGCCCATGCTGGATTAATCGTATTCTAGGCCGGTGCAATGAACCTATATGAAGTGGCTCATTTTGTATCCGAGAAGCCTATGTATGAACAAGGATTGATTTTACTACCCCACCTAGCTACTCTAGGTTGGGGGTAGGCCATGGGAGAGAAGTTACAGATACCTTTCCATACTTTGTACATGGAGTACTTCATTTAATTTCTTCTGTGGTATTGGACTTTGGCGACATTTATCATGCACTTCTGGGACTTGAGACACTTGAAGAATTTTTTCCCTTCTTTGGTTATGCCTGGAAAGATCGAAATAAAATGATCACAATTTTAGGTGTTGACTTAATCTTGTTAGGTATAGGTATCTTTCTTCTAGTATTCAAGGCTCTTTATTTTAGGGGCATATATGATACCTAGGCTCTAAGAGGGGGAGATGTAAGAAAAATTACCAACTTGAACCTTATCCCGAGTATAATATTTGGTTCTTTCCTAAAATCAGCTTTTGGAGGGGAAGGGTGGATAGTTAGTGTGGACGATTTAGAAGATATAATCGGAGGACATGTATGGTTAGGTTTCATTTGTATACTTGCTGGAATCTGGCATATCTTAACCGAACCCTTCACATGGGCTCGACGCAAACTTGTATGGTTTGGCGAGGCTTACTTATCTTATAGTTTAGGGGCTTTAGCCGTCTTTGGTTTCATTGTTTGTTTTGTCTGGTTCAATAATACCGCTTATCCTAGTTAATTTTACAGGCCTACTGGACCAGAAGCTTCTCAAGCTCAAGAATTTACTTTTCTAGTTAGAGATTGACGTCTTGGGGCTAACGTGGGATCCGCTCAAGGACCTACTGGTTTAGGTAAATATCTAATGTGTTTCACGATCGAAAAAGTCATTTTTTGAGGAGAAGCTATGCGTTTTTGGGATCTGCATGCTCCATGATTAGAGCCTCTAAAGGGTCCAAATGGATTAGACTTGAGTAGGTTAATAAAAGACATACAACCTTGACAGGAACAACATTCTGTGGAATATATGACTCATGCTCCTTTAGGTTCTTTAAATTCTATGGGTGGTGTAGCTAGCTAGATCAATGCAGTCAATTATGTCTCTCCTAGAATTTGGTTAACTACCTCTCATTTTGTTCTAGGATTCTTCTTCTTTGTAGGTCATTTGTGGCACGCAGGAAGGGCTAGTGCAGCAGCAGCAGAATTTGAAAATGGAATTGATCTTGACTTTGAACCTATTCTAATTTCCATGACCCCTCTTAATTGATATGAGACAGGAGATCCAATATACCTTTTTTTTTGCATTTTTCATTAGTATTTCTTGCTTGTAACCAAGTGAAATCCAATTATCCCTATAAGTTTACTCACGACAATTGTTTAAGCAGATGAAAGAAAAACCGCATATCAATGGATAATTTTTGCAATTGCAAATAAACAAACCAACCTTTCGTCATTAATCTTTGGAGGCGAACTACATATTCATATCCACAATAAAAGAATTAGTGAGACTCTCTTTCTTTTGATATTCCCCATCTTAATGAGTTTTGGAAGGCAACGCATTTCACGGGCACAGCGAAATGAAAAACTACGAAGAGGAATTCACATGGATTTAGGAAAGGCCTGCTGTATTTGTGTACAAGCTAAAATTTTTTGAAAAACGAATATCTTTGGTCACTTTCATTGTCAAATAGGCTTTTCCTTCGTATACCTTCCTTACCTCGACCTAGTGAAGCACAACAAAAAAATGTAGTTTTCTTTCTGTATTCAACCAAGAAAAAAAATCCCTCTACCTGGATTCAAATTCTAATACTATATATTAAATAATAAAGATAATTATAATAAATATAGCTAGAGAAATATTATAATCCATAAAATATAGTCAATTTTATAAGTTTCTCTTCGTTTATCTTGCTAGAATGGATAGGTTGAATTTGGGATTGTTAAGCCCAAAAGTCAAAATTTATTTCCTATTATGATTTGTTGTGTTTATTTTAATTATTTGACGTTGATTCTAACTCTCATTTATTTATTAGTTTCACATAATTAAATTCCCTAAATGATAAACTATTTTTATGTTAATTCATCGTTAATAATTGCGTGCCTTATTTATTTAATTATTTTCGAGAATTTCAAATTCTTTAGGAAATGGTCAAGTTATCAATTTCCGTCTCAAGGTTTCTTTTAATTTTCAAGTCACCTTCAAGTCGAGTCTTAATAAATGTTGTTGCTTCTTTTTTTATTTTTTAATCATTAGGCTATTTATTTTATTTTCAAAAAATTAAAAAGATTCTTTTTCAAGTCTTTGTTTTTACTTAGTTTTTCCACAAATTTCACCTTTTTAAAAGTATACTAAGTATTTTTCTTAATAAATTCAAAATTTCACACCTAACCAATAGTAGAATTTAGATAACTTAGAGATTTAAATTATCTTTTATTTTTTATGTTAATTTTCAAAGTTAGGATTCTAAATCACTTTAAAAAATTATTAAATTACTAAATAGGCTTTTACTTGAGTTATTTTATATTTTTAGCTTTTAAATTAATTTTCGAATGGTTAGTCAAATCAGGTTTAATCATCGGTCAGTCACACATCAGCAGTTTTTGAGTGTTAATTAACTTCTCAGAATGAAATAGAATTCTTACCCTTCTTTCTGAAAATTTTAAGATTTTTTGTTAAGTCTTAAAATTAAATTTTCTTAATTTCTTGAAAAAATTAAGTGGCGACTCTCTTATTTTTTGAAAAAATAATTTTTCTTAAATTGATTAAGTTTTAAATTGATTTTTTCCAAAATAGCCTTTTTCCCGTTTAACAATAATTAAAAGGATAATGACACAATATGTATGAATGATGCAAGTTTTAAACCATGAATAGAATCATCATCCAAATCTTTCATAATCTAACATAAATATGTGGGAATATGAGACATTCCTCCGCTTTCAGGCGAAAGTTAAATAAGACTTTAACTGACAATAAAATCATGCGGACTATTACATGAAATGCTGATGTTCCCTCTAACGGAGCACAAAGAGGAATCTGCTTTGCCAAGGTAGACTCGACCCCACCTTAAGGCTTATCCCTAGCATGGTGACTATCACATGAACATGAGAGATCCCACCCTTTAGGCTTAGCCCTAGCACAATGAGTATCACATGTACATAAAGCTAAATGAATCTAATAGCTAGCCTTATAAGCACATAATCATTGAACTATGATGACACGTAGTTATGAGACTTAAGGATTTATATAAGGAACATTAGAGATAGTTCCCTTCACATAAAGCTCAGTGCTAAGCCATATCCCACAAAATACATAAATCCTGTATATACATAACTCTCAACATAATTCATTCTTCCTTAAAATCATGCTTTCATAACTTATAAAATAGTCATCATAGCTTCATAAAACATCTCATATCATAGAAATAGTTCATGTACATAACTTTTCACAAAGTGTGGGTAAACTTCACATCTTATCATCATCATCATCATCATCATTGCATAAACATTAGGGTCTTAATCATCCTCGTCATTATCATATCATCATAACATCACAATTGTGATCATCATTTAAAAAATACTTTTTCATACTTAAAATCCTATTCATAAAAGTCACAGCTTTATCATAGGAAACTAAGGTCATGTTTGGATTCATGAACAATTTAGTCAAAATCATGCAATTTAATGAAATTCATAGAGGAATTATGCAATTAAAATCAATTTAAATCATTAGTAGAGGAACCCACATCATATTTAGCAAGCCTTGATCATTATGTACTTGTAATCATATGCTTTCACTTTGAAAATCACACAAATGATGTAATTCTGTCTAATTCATGCAGAAATAAGTATAATCATCATGTAGGAATCATAATCCATGCTTTGGATCATATCATAAAAGCCCATAAGGATTCATCATGAAACTTTGATAAAAAGGAGATTTTGGATTAGACTTCATGGATGAATCTAGTCCATGAATCAAGTTCTACATACCTCAAGTGAGAATCTCTAGACTCAAAAATGAAATTTTAAAAATCCTTAAGTCAAACCTTAGAACCATAGCTTCAATGAAGTCCTTGTCTAGAGAGAGAAATATTTGAGAGACTTTGAAAGAATTGTGAGAGTGAATGAGATAGAATGAATTAGGAGATCTGTAGGATTTAGGTCAGTTAAGTTAGTTAGGACGGCCAAAATGACGTAGTTTAGGAGTTAAACGAATTGAAAATGTCCAAAAAGCCCTTCATTAAAGTTTGTCAGAGCCATGCATGAGACCCTGTCCATGGTCTGTGGTTCCACTTACGACTCGTGCTTTGACTTCATATAACTCGTGTTACAAAAGTTAAGCTACTGAAATTTGCACTTTCTATACCATGAACAAATAGTATGATCTGTGGTTCTTTACACGGACCATAAGTCCCTTCTGTATTCTCATTAGACATAGAAAATTTTCAAGTTCTTCGGGGCTCCTTTCACAACCCTTTGGATGGGCCGTGGTTCCATCTATGGCAATCCTATCAATCGCGGAACCACTTCTAGAAACCCAAGAAATTTTAATTTTTCTGGCCTTAAATCCAAGATACATTCCCACGCCCCATGGTCTTATCCATGAGTTGTGGATTGACTCGTATGACCAAGTCAATCTTAAAATCTCTCAACTTTTCATTTTCCGGGCCGTATAACATATAGGGTGTTACAATATTGGTCTATCTATGTTCTTGATTGTGTATTTGATTTCTTTTTTGATTATGCCAAAAGGGAGAAATAAACTCACATCTTATATAAGAGAGCTCCGAGCAAGGGGGAGCAGTCAACTCCTTCAATAGGGAAGTCTCATAAAACTTGTTTCATTACTTAGTTAAATATCATTATCAAAAAGTAGAGATTGTTAGCATTTGATAATTTTGATTAATGAATTTAAAAGATTACTATAAGGAGTGCAAGAACAACACTTTTACTCAAAAAGAAAGACAATCAACAAAGGCTATAAGAAAGGCTAGATGACTAAGAGATCTTGAAATAAAAGGAAGAGGAGATATTAGCTAATGGCTCAGGATCTCAGCTCAAGAAAGAAAGAAGATAGTCTTAAATCGAGACTAAAAGAAAAATAATCAGGCTGAGTAAGGAAATGGAAAGTGATCGCCCCAAAATCAAGCTGAAAAGCTTAGTCATGAAACGACCCCAAAAAGAGCCCGAAAATGTGCCTAGGAGCGCTCAGAATTTTAAATTCCCTATATCTCAAAATTCGTACGAAATATCGAAAATATAACTTCATATTCTTGTTTAGGGGGTCAAAATTAATGGGAGAAGGGTCTATCCCCGATTTAAGAGCAAACCATTAGCAATTTTATTTTTCATAACTTATCAAAAATCGATCCGCGACAATGCCATGACGCGCAGCTGTCGTGGATATGTATTAATTTTGCATCCGCAATAGGTCCGTATCACGGACCAGATGTGGACCTGTACATTTTGTTGCCAGTGATTTTTATCTCGATCCAAGGCTTTTGGGTCTTGGGCCTAAGTGTTTCTAAACGTGCTTTTACCTATACATAGCCTTATTTCACCCTCATATCATCCTAAATATTCCCCAATACTCATCAAAACACTTAGCCAAATATTTACTCCCAAATTCAAGTCCTAAAACCCTTATCCGGATCTAAGGATTTTCACTCAAGCTTTAAGTCTCCATCTCCAATCTTCATCAAGTTCATCTCCAAAGCTATGGTATGTAGATTTCAACCATTGAGTCCTTTCACCCATGGTGCCCAATTCTATTTTCTACTTAAATTGCATGATTTAAAGGCAATTTTACATGTGGATTTTGTATATTAAGAAATTTACAGCACAGTGATTTGAGTTCATGAAAGTATGGTTGTTTAGCATGTTTTGAGCTCTAAATCTTGGATCTAATGTTGGAGTTGATGAGGGGTTTTGATGTATATTGCTTGAGAATGTTGGAAGGTGTTGATTGATGATTTTATAATGGATTTTCTTGCATGATTTCATCTCTATATTTCATGGTTTTATACTAGCATTATACGCCCTCTAAGTGTTTGATAAAATGTCCGAATGTGATTTCTTGAGGAATTGAATGGTCAAAACATGTCTTATGAGTTGAATAAATTTATGATTATGAAATGAATGTTTAGATGATATATGTTTATGAGAAGCATCCATGCTATTCTAAGATGACCGCCTTGGTGGAAGCTGTGATGTCCATTAACCATTATTGAGGGGTTGATACCTTGACCATCTAATTGGAGGGTGTGATGCCCATTAAACGGCAAGGGGTTGATACCTTAGACACCTAAATGGAGGGTGGGATGTCCATTAAATGGCAAGGGGTTGATGCCTTGGCTACCTAAATGGAGGGTGGGATGTCCATTAACTAGCAAGGGGTTGATGCCTTGGCTACCTAAATGGAGGGTGGGATGTCCATTAACCAACAAGGAGTTAATGCCTTAGCCACCTAAATGGAGGGTGGGATGTCCATTAACCATTATTGAGGGGTTAATACCTTAGTCACCTTGATGAAGGGTGTGATGTTCATCTACCAATTAAGGGGTATATACCTCGATCACCCTCCAAGGGGGTGCCAAACCTTGGATTCTAAATACTAATTGCTCGGTCTATGATGATGGTCTTCTTCTACTTATGTATTATGATTTATATAAGTATGATTCTACTTCAAGCATCATTCATACGTGTCATATCATTACTATGCTATCCATTGTTTATGTTTATGCATTTCGATTATGTTGCTTATCTCTTGTTGCATTGTATCCTACATACTTAGTACATTCAAACATATTAACGCATATTCTATGCCTACATGATATTACCATGTAGGAATTGGAGCTCTATTTGGTCATCATCCCCCTCTACGTGGCTAGTGGCTTCCATTCAAGCTACTTAGTGGATCCTCATGTAAGAGGGCAATATATATGTTCTTATGCTACATATTGAAGACTTCCTTTTTGGTATACTTCAACTATGAAGGTGAGCCCGGTTGCTTATCTTGGCCCCCGCTAAGTTCTATGTTAGAGGTGTTGTTGGACAAATATGTATTATGCTTAAGCTCTGACTCACATATGTTATTCAAGCTATTTAAATATGAGTCTCTCTCCCATAGTCCCAATTTCCCCTTGTTTATGTTTCCTATGATGAACTATCTTGCTTCCGCGACCAAGGATGTGTGATGATATACTATAAGGCTTGTTTGGGGTTCCTTTGGATTCCCTATTCGCCGGTCACATCTAGGCAATAGGCTTGGATCATGATAAGTCAACATTCTATACAAGGTATAGCATTAAATTAACACTGGAAAGAGATTGAACATGGACATGTAATCCTAAATCAAGGAACCTTACAAATCCTTGATTAAAGAAACTCTCTTAGGCCTCTTAAAAGATCTCTAACAGTTATTCCTCAAAGTCGTTATATATAAACATCCTCACCCTATTGCGGTACAAACACTATGATAACCCCTTCTCACAAGTTCACATACTCAAGTATTGTCTCTGTTTGGGCCAGTCGGTTTGCACCTTCATCCCTCTTCACGCTGCAGCGCTACGAGGTATCGAACTCGGTACCTCAGGCTTCTTTACACCATCAAAGAAGAGTCGCCTATCACCAATTGAGTTGTTTGCCATGCCCTAGGAGGGTACATAAGACGTGGTCGGCTCCCAGAGATTATTGCTAGTCCACAAGTGAACCACTTGGCCTCATCACAATCATTGAATCGATAAACTTTACTAATCAGCGGAAGACATAAAGAATGTAAATGGACGCATCTATCTAATCTTAAACAATAATATAATTGAAAGGCTAGTAGAAAGAACTAGATCACAATCTTAACAATTAATATTTGACTCAACTCTATGAAGCCTCTATCACTATCAGGTGGTGCTAGTGACAGACCCATGAATACTTCAATCAAAATGAAGCTAAGCAAATCTAACTCTAAAGCAAGATTAAAATAACATCATGGATCCTCCGAAGTAGAAGAGGCTCACCAATTAGTTGAATGTCCAAGATCCTCAACAATGCGTCTATTGATAATCTCTAATCCCTGCATCATAAAATGATATAGCTCTGAATGGAGTCGGTACATGAAATGTACAATATGTGAAATAACTGAAAGAAACTGAAACATGTAGAATAATATGAAATAATAATCAACTCAATATAGAAATCAATCAACATGTCAAATGTCTATCAAAAGCAAGAATAAAGGGTAGACAAGTGACCCCTCAACCCATCAAACCTCATCAATCAAATCAGACTCATCTTCAAGGAACTCCTCTCAACGCATTTCATCACATCTCATCTCATCTCATCTCAACTCAGTGTACTCAAGGCAAGAACTTCCTAGGAGTTTCTCTTATAAGAAAATAATCTCTTATAAGCCAATGATTGTAAAAAAATCTCGTTGATGTTGTCTCAGTCGTTCTGTACTTTCCAGATAGGGAATGAATCGAAATCATAGTGGACAAGTCCAAGTAGAGACAACAATCTATAAGTCCTCTGTTGATTTCAAGGACTTCTAATCAGAGAGAACCTCATCATAATGTAATGTGATGGTACTAATCCTCACCTATGCTTGGCTACATAGTTTGAAATATGGGGGTTGGATTAACTCTTACTCTTTCGGTGCTCGATACTCCTCCCATGACTCAATGCTTATAAAACAATCCATTCAATCAAACTTTCTCAATCAAATCATCTCAATCAGCCTCGTGGAGGCACTATCTTTCAATCAGACTCACAGAGACTCTAATCATCTCAATAATCAACATCTCAATCAATAGCTCAAGACTTAGAACAATCATTATGGAAAAATTGAATAGACAAATCATTAGAGTTCATTTAGAAAGAGTTATGGACGGTCAAATACTATCGATCTATCATCATTCTCACTTTCACAATCACAATCTCTACCAACATTCTCAATCAAGGCTCTAGACTCAGTCCCTATCTTCTTTAATGCATGTTTTTAATAATTAACATATAGGGTTATATAATATCTCATGAAAAATATTCATTTCAAGAAAATAAGTTCATTATGTTCATCAACATAAGAATATACATTAATTAATATAATTTTCA
>JAOTQR010013221.1:0-17824 GCA_025774065.1 Solanum ossicruentum
ACAAAGGAAACTCTGCCGGATTTTCTGTAGAATTGTTCATGTCGTCACGTGTGTTTGTATCAATAATAGTGCCTAATTGGCACGAGTCACGGTCCCGGGGTCGGGCCGTGACAAGAAAGAGCTCACTCAAATTTTTAGGAGAAGAGCTTCGTTATAGTGAAACTTCTAATATACCTTCAGGTGAGGTATGTGGTGGAAGGGATGGCATCAAATTAAAAGATAAGGAAGTAATGTCACTCTGATGGTGATTATTATGAAAACGACTCTTAGAAAAATTATAATGACAAGTGGATTGGATGAGAAATCAAGAATTATGAGATATTTCATCTTTTATGCTGCTTTCAAGGATTTTTGACATTCAAAGTGGTCATGATTCCATCGTGGCATCAGTGCATTGATTTTTGAGGCCACTGATGTGGGATACATGGAGGCTCTACTTCTTATTAAGCAGTTTTCAAACAAAAGAAGAGATTGAGATATGTGGAAACATAATCTATTCGCTTTTGTCCTTGGGAATTATAAACTTTATTATTACATGACAGAAATAAGAAAATTTCAACAAACATTCATATGAAAAATCAAGGTTGAATTTTGAGATGACATTTGACCTCGAACTGGCAAAGCTAATGGACAAGCACATTGCAAAGTAATCATAGCAGGTCAAGAGATGTGAATGCCTCAATCTTGTAGTTTTATATTTCTAATGACCTTATTTATTTTTTAATGACTTTTACTTTGTATTCTAGTGATTTTTCTTTTGGTTCATGATTTATTTGAATGTACCATGTGATTGCATATAGGTTGAAACACTAATCTAAGAATATGTATATGGTTTAGATAGCTAGCTAAGCATATAGTTAAATATGAAAATTGAACTGAAGCAAATAAGGATTCTCTGAATAGTGAGATTTCATATATATATATCCTTGGATAGTAACATAGATTACGTTATTAAAGTCAAAGAAAGTCATGCAAAAAATTCTTAATCCTTAATATCTTAAAATATAATTATTGTGACTTCCTAAATATAAGCTATATAAATGAAACAAAATATCTTAAATCAAGAATTTCATAGATGTTATCGGAAGTCATAAGGAATAATATCTAATGATGAAACAAAAAAGTTAAAACATGCAAATTTCTCATCTATGTATTTAAAGCTAAATAAATAAAAAGTGATGTGGCACTTTTCTTTTGGCCAATGATCCAATTTATCATCTTTTGAATAATTTATTTGGAAAATTTTTACTATATTTCTAGTTATTTATTATTATTACTCTTAATAATAAATAAATGTGTCAATCACTACTTCTTCCATTCATTTCTGTTCTTTGTTTTAAAAATTTAAATGTCCCAAAATCTACTACTCCATTTACTTGTTACTCATCATTATAATCGATTTTAAAATATATGAAACAATGCCCGAAATGTAATACCCCACAATTTTATTCATAGGATCCGAATTATTTTTATTGTAAGTATATAAGCTTGAACCTAGTGATGCCTTACTTGTCCCTATATTTTAAGGCTCATTCCTATAGGTGGAAAGTGTATTGAAAGTGATTTAGGGTCACAAGAGACACCTAATACTTAGTCGAGGTCAAACTCTTAGCAATTAAGTTTATCACATCAGATTATGCAAGGATCAACTTTAAATGACAATAATACTCAACACACAAAGAATTGGATGACCCATTACCAAACAAATTAAAGATCTTTGAATTATCTTTCAAACATGTTAGGACCCCTGGACATTGTACGACTTCATTGGAGCTTGAAAATTTCGTTTTTGGGAAGTTTTGGACCAAGGTGACGCTCCATGGAGCCCACACAGTCCGTGTTGAAAGTGCAAAAGGGGGCATTGAATTTTCTTCTTTTTTTCTCTGACTTGAACCTGCACTAAGTTAGTCAGCTAGAGTATTAAATAGTTGAATATAACTTATTAAGTAAGAATACAGAATAAAGTAAAGTGTGCAAAAGAAAATTCGACATCGTATGTTTTTATACTGGTTCACTTTCAATGTGAATCATATGTCCATCCCCTTGGGTTGCAAGGGATATCTCTTGAAGCCTTTTTAAAAGTGATGGTTACAAGAAGTGAACGAATCTACTCTCAATATTTTTCTTGTTTTTTTTTTTTTTTTGATAAAGTCCTCTCTATCAATTTTTTTTCTTTTCTCTCTTCTTTTCTTCCCACGGTAAAGCTAAGAGATCACAATTATTTTAAAGATAAAGAGCTTTGAAGAATGTCTTGATTGCAATAGGCTTGTATAAGTCTTGAGATATCCAGATGCCACTTTTTATATAAAAAAAATGGCATCCCAAGGGAGTTGATCCTTGGAATCAAACAATGAGGATTCCTTCTTCCAAGGATAAGGGTAAGGTTGAGGAAGGGGTTAAGGAAGGCCAAGTCAGATTCTCGTCTAACTGATTTCTAATCAAATCCGTCCTTCATGATTGATCTCCTTAATTTGTGTTGCATTATTTCTTTCCTTCCACGCTTGATTGATTGCTCCTTGATTGATCTTTCTTTCCTTCCATGCTTGATTGATTGCTCCTTGATTGATCTTCCAGATTTGCTTAATCTTCTATAACTATTCTATATTGGATCTGATTTATTTAGTATCCTTTCCTGCATCTTACTGGATCATCATGCCTTGTATATTTTCAGCCAGGATTTCACTTTACAGAATATGTTTTCTTTTTCATGCTTTCCTGTAATTTGTCATTTATCAAAACATATTAGCACTAACAATCTCCCCCTTTTTTATGATGACAAATTTAGTACGTATGTAGTTAACTTCCCTGAGTGAGTAGTTGACTTTCAATTTTGCTTGTTGCTCCCCTGTCTGGTAAAGGGATGCCCCCCTGACTTCATGCTTAGTCGACTAGCTGACGATAAGTGTGATTATACTATTTCTCCCCCTTTTGATCTCAGCAAAAAGAAAACAGCAGAGAAGGAATAACCAATAATGCAGTAGCATAAAATAGTGTAGTAGTAACATCAAAATAAGCAGTCCACAAAGTACATAAAGATTTTTTAAAAAGTTAAATTACATCACAAAAACTAGTTAGCCACGAGGATGGAGGAAGTAGGAGATAGTATTAACAGTGGTAGTCTTCAGATTCTTGAACATATTAGTCAGATTTGTCGCCATGGCATCATAGTTGTTCAGAATCCTTTGAGCAACTTTGATGGAGTCCTTGATGTTTTGAATGAGGTGCAAACGAATTTTTTCCACATTAGTTCCAATTTCTTTTATGATGTTCTTGACTTTTTTTCAATGTTTCTGTGATGACCTCGAGTTTGAAGTGATATGACATGATCAGGTCTTACAGATTCTCAAATGTTTCATCCATGCCTGATATTTTGACACTCAATTCTTCATCAATCGTTAGATCAGAAAGATTAGGAGGAATAGGATCACGAGGAGAGTCGTCACCAGCGGGTTCATCAATAGGACTAGAGGAAGGTTTAGTTTAAAGAGACCAGGAGTCATTGTAGAGAGTATAGCCCATTCTACTGAATGCTTTAAAGTTGTAACACTGTTTAACAATGAGATGAGGGATGTCAGAGAGGCATACATTGTTTGCCTCGAGAATGTTAGAAATAAGCATCCCAAAAGGTAGACTCTAAGAATCCAGAGTGGAGCCAGCCATGTAAAGAAGAATATAGAAGGAGACTTTGATTCTTTTCGTGGGGAGAAGACAATAAGTGAAAAAAGTCTCCCAAATAGAGAGGGTGGATAAAGATCCACTAGGGGGAACAAGGGTACCACAATATGAACGAGAACCCTAGCTTCAAAGGAGACATTCTTTAGGCCTAAGTTTGAGGGACATGGACTTAAAGGAGAAGATAGGAGAGCTTTCTTTGCTTCTTCAAAAGAGATATCGAAGTCAGATGGCCATGAAGTTTTGACCGGGGAAGTGAACTCAGAACAATAGATATCAAAGATCTCATAAAAAATATCAGGGTCAAGAAAAATCCTTTTCCCTAGAACAAGGGTTTCACTTTCACCTGGGAACAGAGGAGCGGAGGTTAGCATAAAAGAGTCTTACCAACGGTTCATAAACGATCTTTGGGGGAGATGAGAAAATTTTCTCCCATCATTGAAACACAAAGAATTTCCTTGATGGGACACTAAATCATCAGTAGGAGGTCCAAGTCCAGAATTCATCCATGCACGGTAGTCTTTGATTTAAGCTATTGAAATAGGGATTCATTCAAAGGGCTTCAGAAATCTGCCTTTGCATCCGGCGAACTTTCAACATCAAATTTATATTTCCACTTAGAATCACCAAGAGAATGAGAGGGGATAGAGTGTTTGAGGGATAAAAGAGGAGAATCAGAAGAGATAGGAGAAGAAAAAGAGAAGAAATGTTCGGAGTCTACTGGAATGGGAGATTGAGCCAAGCCTTTTCCCTTGTTCCTAGTGCTCTTACGTGGAGGCATTCTGAGGTTTTGGAAGATGAAGGAGGCATAAGGAGTTTGTGAAAGTAAAAGAAAATTAAATAAGGATTTAAAGAGGGGGAACGGAAGTCGAAGAGAAAAGTTGATGGGAACGAAGTGACAAGGCGGGAAAGGGTAGAGACACAGACTAACACACATAGAAAGACATGTAAATCAGCAATCAAAAGCAATAAATACAAGGTAATCATTTAAGGTAAATAAATCAATTAATTCAGAAAATTAATAATAACCATATTTAAAAAGATTTTGACACAATATTTAAGGAATTTCTTAGATTGCAAAATTTTTCTTCAAACAAAGGTTTAGTAAAAGTATCAGTAAGCTGATTTTTCATATTAATAAAATCAATTTTAATATTACCATTTAAAATGTGATCTCTAATAAAATGATTCTTGATGTCAATATGCTTAGCTCTAGAATGATGAAGAGGATTTTTTTGAAAGACAAATTGTGCTAGATTTATCATAGAAAATTTAGCAGGATTAGCAACCACATTATAATCAACCAATTGATGAATAATCCAAAGGATTTGAGTGCAACACAAATCGATCGCCACATACTCTACCTCAATGGTAGATATAGAGACACAGTTTTGTTACTTTCTATTCTAGGAGATGAGAGATTCTCCAAGGAACTGGCAAGATCCACTAGTGCTTTTGCTATCAACTTTATCACCTGCGTAATCAACATCTAAAACACCATGAAGATCAAATGTAGATGATTTTTATATGAAAGTCCAAAAGAAGTAGTTCCCACTAGATATCAAATAATTCTTTTTACTGCAGTTAAATAAGACTCTTTTGGCGCAGCCTGTAATATAGTACATTTGCAAACACTAAGCATAATATCAGGTCTGGTAGCAGTAAGATAAAGTAGTAATCCAATCATACCTGTATATCTGGATTCATCAACGCTCTTACCATTTAAATCCAAGTCTAAGTTGCATGAAGGCCTCGTAGGAGTGCTGACGGGCTTTACATTTTAAATTTCAAATTTTTGAATCAACTCCTTAGCATACTTACTTTAGCAGATAAAGATTCCATGATCAGATTGAAAAATTTGTAATTCCAAAAAGAATGTTAACTCACCCATATGACTTATTTCGAACTCACTTTGTATGAGATCAGCGAATTCCTTGCACAAATTATCATTAATACTTTCAAAGATAATGTCATCAACATAAATTTGAATAATAATATTATCAGAGGAGGATTTTTTTATGAAAAGAGTTGTATCAATACTTCTTCTTGAAAATTCATAGTTTAGTAAAAATTTACTTAGCCGATCATACTAGGCTCTAGGTGCTTGCTTGAGACCATACAATGCTTTGAACAACTTAAAAACTTGGGAGGGAATTTATGATGTTCAAAATTGGGGGGCTGTTTAACAAACACTTCTTCTATAAAACCATTTTAAAATGTTATTTTAACGTCCATTTGAAATGGTTTAAAACCTTTGAAAGCAACATAAGCTAATAGTATATGAATACACTCTAAACTGGCAATAGGAGAGAAAGTCTCGTCATAGTCTGCTCTCTCCTGCTGATAGCAGCCTTGTGCCACTAGACGTGCTTTGTTTCTAATTACTTTTACATCTTCATTCAACTTGTTTTTGAACACCTATTTAGTTCCAATAATGGAAGTGTTTTTAGGTTTGTCAACCAAAGTGCAGACTTGATTTTGCTCAAATTGATCAAGTTCCTCCTTCATAGCTTTGAGCCATTCACTATCTTTTAATGCTTCTTCAACTTTCTTGGGTTCCAACTGCGAAATAAGAGCTATATTGGCATTCTTCTCGCTTAAGGCTCTTGTCCTCATCCCATCACTTGCATTCCTCATGATAAACTTCTTTGGATAAGCAGGTTCACTCCTCCACTCATTAGGGATTGAGTCAATTACCAATGGACTTTCTTTTGATATAGTCGATTGGTCTTTCTCTACAGCTTCTTTTGAAGAAATAACTACACTTTATGAGTTGATAATTTCCTCATCATTGGAGTTACATCTTTTCTCAGAGGGTTTATTAGATTCATTAAATATAATATGAACAAATTCTTCTACAGATGATGTGCATTTATCGAATACTCTATAAGATCTACTAGAACTAGAATAACCAAATAAGATACCTTCATAACTGCGGGGATCAAACTTACCTAATTGTCCGTATCGTTGTTGTGAATGAAGCACTTGCAACCAAAGGGATATAAATAGCTAATGTTTGGCTTTTCAATGAGTCTCATGCTAGTATGTCCCAACTTCTGTGCCAAATCTATGGATCTTTTGACATTGAGGCCAGACATACGTGTTGCATAACACCTTTAATGGAATCAAGGATATAATATTTTTATCTTCGCTTCCAGGGAAAATTTCTTTTCTAGTGTTGTCTTCAATGATACATCCAGTGTTTTTGAACCTTACTTCCACATCAGAATCACATAGTTGACTAATGCTTAAAAGATTGAACTTTAGCCCTTTCATGAAGTAAATGTTTGTGATGTCATGGGATTCATTGAATAAGATAGTATCAATCCCAATAACAGTTCCAGTGGAGTTGTCTCTAAAATGAATCTTTTTGCCCTTATAATCAACAACAGATTTAAATAATGATTTGCTACCTGTCATATGATTTGAACATGCACTGTCAAGATACCATTTCCCTTTTAATTTAGTGCAAGATTCTTGCAAAATATGATTAATTATGATTTTTAGGTACTCAAACATTTTTGGATCCTTTTTGGTTAGTAACTTTAACTTTCCAGACCATATTAGATGGCTTTCAGTGATGAAATCAACATTTGGAGCAGGTGTGATCAGGTTTTCCACAATAATGATAGGATATTTTGCCTGACTGATCAGAACTAGAATGATGAAGAAATTCACTTTGAGATTTAGCTGATTTGAAGGATCTGTTTTGACTGGAAAAGTTTTGAATATTTTTCAATCAATTTTTTAGATCAAAATTCTCTTCATCTAGTAAACCCCTTTCAACATCACACATTTCAAGCTTGATTTCTAATGCATTTTTATCATTTTGAATTGATCTAAGTTCTCAAAAGATTTTGTTAAGCCTATAATAGCTCAGTCCAGTAAAGTCTTAATTCAATGCAATTCTTACAAAAATCATTGTTTACCTTGCTAGTTTCATCTATTGCCATGAAGCAGATATTTGAAAAGTCGTCTTGATAATATTCAGATAGATCTTCATCACTCCAGCTACTAAAAGCTTTGTTTTTCAATTGTCCTTATGGTTGTCTTCTCTTGGCTTCGGGATATTCGCTTGCAATGTGTCTGAACTTACCACATTCATAGAACCTGTCATCATTTCTATTATAGTTAGTAATCTGTTTGTTCCCTGAATAATTTTACTTACCGATCCTTTGGTTTCTATTGTGCCTGAATGTTTACATTACTGATTTTGCAATCAGTATGATTTCATCTTCATTCGGATCTTCTTCATTATCTTGATTTTCATCAGTGGCTTTGAATGCAACAAATTTTTTCTTGTCATCCTCCTTCCCCTTTTTATTCAAGTTTGTTTTCTCAAAAGCAATCAGATAACCTCTGACTTCATCATAAGTGAGGTTTTTAAGATCCATTCTTTCAAGAGCCATAACTTTAGCATGCCATTGAGGGGTAGACTTCTAAGGATCCTTCTAATATGCTCAATAGGAGGATATTCTTTGCCCGCAGCCTTGAGTTCTCCAATGATTTTGTTGAGGCAAGCAAACATACTTTTCACTGATTCACCATTCTTCATTTGGAACAATTCATATTCATAAACCAGTAGACTGACAATTGTTTCCTTGACTTTGTCAATTCCCTCATAGGTGACTTCCAATTTGTCCCACATTTCCTTAGCAGTTTTATAACTAGAGATCTTTTCATATTCTTCTACACTGATAACATTGTAGAGAACATTCTTTTCCTTGAAGTTGATTTGAATGACTTCCATTTACTCATTTGTGTAGTTCTCCAAACTAGGTATGACTACTGGTTGGCTACCTTCAGTGCTTGTTTGACCTTCAGTTGTTAGTTTGGCTACAGGAATGGAAATATCACTCAATTTGATAACTCTTTAGACCTTCACATCATAAGATTTAATGATTGTTTCCATTCTTATCTTCCAGTGTGAAAAGTGTTTCTCATTGAAGTAGCAAGGTCTAGTTTGAGATGTTTCCTCTTGAAAGAAAGCTCCAATTGTTTACTATTGGTTTGCCATGATCATTTTTCACTTATGATTAGACAGAAAAAGTGAGATCAGTCTCTGATAACAACTGAAAGTGCAAGAGGGGGTGAATTATTGAATATTCTTCCTTTATCTCTGACTTGAACGCACTCAGTTAGTCAGCTAGAGTATCAAATAGTCGACTATAACTTATTAAGTAAGAATGCAGAATAAAGTAACGTGCCTAAGAGAAAATTCGACAATAGATGTTTTTATGCCGGTTCAAATTTAATGTGAATCCTAGGTCCAGTCCCCTTGGGTTGTAAGGGATATCTCTTCAATCCTTTTGTAAAATGATGATTATAAGAAGTGAACTAAATCTACTCTCAATATTTTTCTTGTTTCTTTTTCTTTTTGATACAGTCCTCTCTATCAAATCTTTATTCTTTTCTCTCTTCTTTTTTCTCACAATAAAGCTAAGAGATTACAACGATTTTAAAGATAAAGAGCTTTCAAGAATGTCTTGATTGCAGTAGGTTTATATAAGTCTTGAGATATCCTGATGCCTCCTTTTATATGAAGAGATGGCATCCCTAGAGAGTTGATCCTTGGAATTAGGCAATGAGGTTTCCTTCTTTCAAGGATAAGGATAAGGCTAAGGAAGGCCAAGTCAGATTCTCGTCTGACTGATTTCTAATCAGATCTGTCCTTCAAGATTGATCTCCTGATTTGTGTTGTTTTATTTCTTTCCTTCCAGTATTGATCAATTGCTTCTGGATTGATCTTCCTTTCCTTCCACGCTTGATTGATTGCTCCTTGATTGATACTCCTTTCCTTCCATGCTTGGTTGATTGCTCCTTGATTGATCTTCTAGATCTACTCAATCATCTTCTATAATTATTCCATATTGGATCTGATTTATTTAGTTTCCTTTCCTGCATCTTACTGGATCATGGTGCCTTATATATTTTCAGCCAGGATTTTCGTTTGCAGATTGTTTCCTTTTTTATGCTTTCCTACAATTTTTCATTTATCAAAAAACATATTAGCACTAACACATATGAGGTCACATAGCCCATATGGAGCCCTCTGAAGTAACCCACGGCCTATGGAGGGTGTTGGCCCTTAAGAGTGGTGTTTTAAACTAAGGCACACCACACTTGGACCCCTCACTGTCTGTCTGACACTTCACGGACCGTGTGGTGGGACGTGTGGTAGCCTTGGCTTGAAATCCCATAATTTTGGGACAAAGTATTGTGACACCGCCAAGTACATGGACCGTGTGTAGTGACACGACCCGTGTGGCCTCCCGTATGGCTTCCAGAGTGAAAATTTTATAAGTATGGAATCACTGTCTTGTAACTTTATAATGAAAGTTTTTCTAAGGAGAGGGGTATGGGCAGTGTCACAATCCATATGACATTACATGGCCCGTATGGCCTCTTGTGAAGATGATTTCGTCGAAAATCCTAAGTATGGGATTACTATATCAGACCTTCATCAAGTGTAAGTTTCCTTAATCAAGTGTAAGTTTTCTAAGTGTTGGTTCACGGATAAGTATATAGTCCATGAGGTATGTCACAGACCGTATAGTCCTCCTTGAAGTGATGAAATTTAATTTTTTCAACTCATTTCAGTAATGACGTTTTCGTAAATATGGTTTATCCTAAGGGTCTTTTGTGACTTCCTATGCTATCTAAAGTCTTCCTAATGACCTAAATTTCATTCCTATCATTCAAATTCATTCCTCTCATTTTAAATTCTCTCAAGTCTTTTTCAAAGAACTCTTGTGGGTCTTAAGCTTGGGGATCAAGGAAGGGCTCTTCCTACACCAAATTTCTTCTTGAATCTTCCCTTTTAGCTAAGGCATGTGGGTTTTATTCTTGGTCTCTTTCAACCAAGAAGACTCAAAACCCCTTTAACTTGAATTTTCATGACTTTAGCTTACTTTAAATATAGGTTTTCAATATCATGATTTATTAAATTCAAGTGGAGTACGGGCAATATTTTATTGGTGATTTTAAGTTGATTCAAGTCCTAATATGATGGTTTGCATTGAGATTATGAAGTTATGAATGTGAATGTCCTCTTTAAAGTTTGATTTGTGCATAGGTAATCTATATTATGTTTTAAATGCGAATTTTACTTATGTCTTTACTTAAATTTCATAATGTATTATTGATTTGAGTTTGAATCTCTATTACCCATATTATTCTAATGTCGTTCATAGCATATGCATTCATGCGCATTAGATTTATGAAATTACCAATGGGTTAAGCTCACATATGTTTCTATGAAATGATTTTGGTAGGTTAAGCTCACATATTGGTTATGACAAGAATATGATCACATAAATGTCTATTATTATTGGTTCTTTGAGCATATTGGGTGCTTACACCATATTATTTAATGAATGGACTATTCCTATGCATGAGAAATATGATTTGGAACTATGATTTGGCTTTTTAGCCAATAAATGAATGATTATGAGAAATGTTTGGATTTTAAGCCTAAATGTGCATTGAAATGACTATTGCCTCTTTGAAAGCATGTATATGTATAAGTATTCTTGTGGGATGCTTGACTTGGCACTGATAGATTGGAGTGTTAGGACTATCCCAAAGGGTCCTCTCCCTTTCCATGAACTATGTGCCAGTATAGGAATGGTTGCCATCACAAAAATGACTAGGTCGTAAGGGATGATTATTCATTTATCGATATGATATGAAATGATAATGGAAATCCTTTCTAAATGACCGAGTCGTAAGTAAGGTGGCCATCATACCTAAATGACTGGATCGTAAAGTGTGGTGTAGATTATTTTTTGCAAGTAATCTTCCTTCACCTGATAGGAGGTCAACATCGGGCAAATTCATGTAATAGTTCATATGAGTTTTAGATGTCGGTTATAGTACATCCCCACTATATATAAGCATTATTGCATTTCATGCATTATGAATTTTATGCCATATTCTATTTTATGTGCCCTTGTCAACTAACATTGAATGCAAGTTTGATAAGTCATATGCATTGCATTAGTACATTCAAACGTACTAACACATACTTTTGCCTACATGATTTGATCATGTAGGGACCGAGGATTACATTCATCCATTGTACGATGCATAGCTTGGATCTTGAGTTTTGCTTGTTATGGTGAGTCTTATCTTTCAAGAACAAACCACCTTTCCTCTACCTATGGTGTTTTATTTAGGTATTTACTTTGAAGGTGAGCCTGGGCTATGTCTTGGCCCCCGTCCTATCTTATGATTAGAGGAATCATTGGACATCTTGTAAACTCCTTTACATTATATGCTAAGTGTTGTATTAGAGATCATGTTTATGGCTTTGGTTACTTAATGGCTGTCATAATATGGATTAGTTATGAGCTTTATGATATGGTTATATGTTTGATGAGAAGGATCCTAAACATGAATTGTCCCTATAAAGTGAGTTACTTACCACACCTTAGTATTTATGTGTTTATGTGCTTTGTGAATTCACGTTTCTCTCATTCCCTACAATATCCCCATAGTGTGAGTCCTATTTTTTCGTTCCTTAGAACTATGTGTTTACTATTTGATTACGCTTCTGAACTGATGATGTGAGTATGGATACTATGAGGCTTGTTTGTGAACTCTCGGGTTCCTATTGTCCATGTCACTCCTAAACCCTAGGTCCAGGTTGTGAGAAAACATCACTAATTTTGCCCTATTCTGAGTTTGGAGTAAAATGTTATGACTATTGTATGATGGACTGCTAGTGCAAAATTGGCTTACGACCTTGAATTACTGGTCGTAGGTTGAACTATGAGCCCATGCTTTCAGCTCGTGGATTGACTTTTTCAAGTCAAATTTTGGATCCCAAACTTTATGGACCTACAAATCATAGAAGATTCTACAATTCATAGTTGGCCCATCGAATGAGTTCCAGGATGCCGAAGTTATACAATTAATTAAGCATAACTCTCTGTATTGCTACTAATTTACTCAAACCATGTTATGTATTTTATTTTCTTCTAATGCAACAAAAATCTCCGTATTTACAATCACAAAAATGAAAAATGGCTCTAGCTAACAACCAATGTGTAATGATGTTGAAGGTAATTTTTGGCATTTTTGACTAAATTACCATTTTGCCCTTTCAAAAGTTACCTTGGATCATATTTGTTGATTTTAAAAATTGGACTGTGAAAATCTCTTAAAATGTTGAAGTTTTTCTAATAAATGAGCTTTTAAAGGCTTAAAGTTGGAAGTTTTGAGTTTTGGAGTTATTTTGAGTCTCGAGTACTGAATTGTGATTTTGTTGATTTCATTTGCTCCAGAATGTCAAATCTAATCTAGGAGAACTCGCATAACTGAATTTTGAGTTAAAACGGACTTTTTAGGCCCGATGTTGTTTTTTTTAGTTCATTTAAAATCCTAAGTTTGACTTGGATCAACATTCAAAGTTTGAAGGCTCGGATCGAAATTTCATCAATTTCAGTTCCATTCGTGGGCCTCAGTGTCGCATTTGTGAAGTGCATTACAGTGAAACTCCCTGTTCACGATCCCCATTTCCGCATTCGCGGAGGGTTAATTCCTCTTGGTCTCCGCGTCCGCGGGCGTTGATCCACGTTTGTGGAGCTTTGTGTGTGATTGAATGTGTCTGTCTTTTGAACTTAAGTATTAAAACATTTCTACCATTTTTGATAGTTAAAGCTTCGTTCTAGAGAGCAATTTCAAAGGTTTTGAAGACAAATTGATTGGGTTGCTATTTTCTAACTTATTTCAATAATTTCCATTGATTAATTTATGTTTCTAAGTTATAATTTTGGGATTTCAATGGTGGAATTTGGGGATTTTTAGGACATTAATTGAGGATTCCTCCCTCATCTTAACTCTATTTTGGAATTGATTTTCACTGTTGGAATCCTTATTAGAGGACATTTTCGTATATTAATTTTTAGATGTCAGCTACTTTTTTTTTGGCATAGGATTTTTGAACATTTTGCCTCTTTTCTCCAATTTATTGATTTTAGCATCATTAGATTCGTTACGTTATTCTGGTGTTATAATTGAATAGATTTTGGTGATTTGGAGTACCATAGAAAAGGAAAAGCTTAGAGTTAACTTTATTTAAGACTTTATATAAGGCAAGTGCGCTTCTAACCTTTTTTTAGTAAGATTTAGCCTTGTATGCTCCTATGTGTATAGATTTGAGTGCTTTGGGGTAGAATTGGATCAATATAGTCTTGATTATGATATTTCAGATCGAGCAATTAGTCATATAGTGATATCTTGACCTGTGAATAAATTGGGGATGCGAAATATATGGGAATTTGTGAATCATTTGATGTTGATATCGAGATAGTACTTATTTTAAGATGTGAATTTTATTGAGACTGTGATTATATTGAAGTATTGATTCACATGGAAATCTTGCATATTTTATCTATGTGTGTTTGCTTGATGATCAATTGAAAATGAAAAGCTGAAGAAAAATGGTTCCGGCTAGTGAAAAGAAAAGAAAGAAAAGAGATGAAAAGCCAAAGAGAAATAGTTCTGGCTAGATGTGAAAGAAAGTATCGAAGGGAAATGGTTCCTGTGGATACATGGTCCATGTGTGACCCCCATGGATTCCAACTGAGGCATGATTATGATCAACGTCATAGGAAAGACATACATCATGATTATTTGATATTTGCATTGCATTATTTACATCTCATGGCATTCACTCCATCTTATATTACTCTGGCTTTTTATTATTATATGAAATGCTTATGAGACTGTATATCTATTGTACCATTTGACTTGTTTATAGTTGGATCCCTTTGAGATGTGATGCTATGTGATAAGTATATTTATATCCATATGATCTCTCTATGTTATACACATTATGCTGGGTCTTTTCTATGGGCAAGTTTGTAGTTCGGTAGAATATGGTTAAGTGTTAAGGAGTACTTGTGTTTTTCATTGATTTACTTTACATTAGTTCCATTTGCTGAGTGCCCTGTTGTTTGGTACTCACCCCTTACTGTATTTTTATAGGTTGCAAGTTCGATCCCTTTGGTTAGACTTTTCTCATTTCAGTATTGAGCTTCCAGATTATTCTCGAGGTAGCTGCTTATGTCTTCAGCAAACCTTCGAGGAATCCATTATTATATTATGCTCTATTTGAGAATTAGAGATTTGAGACTTGAATTTCTTTAAGTAATTTGTATTTAGAGGGTTGTACATATGATACTAGTCATGGGAAGGTGTTAGTTTTGGTTTAGAATGTTAGATCTATCCTATTTAGACTGTTTATATTCCACTATTATTATTATGTTGGGTTATTAAGTCTTGGGTTGACTTGCCTTAGTTGGTTAGGTGAGTGTCATCATGCCCGATATTTGAGTCGTGACAATTTGATAGAAGAACCCCAGGTTCATAGGTCTTACATGTGTACAAGCCTAGTTTAGTAGAGTCTTAAGGATCAATTCGGAGACATTTGTTGTCGTTTAACTCGAAAAATTGCATACCTATCAAATGATCTACCCAATAACCAAAACAACATCACTATGTCACAAATTGCCTAGGTCACTATACGCATGCCCAAACTAATATAATAGTCACAGAAACATAGAAACGACTTGAAGGGTCATTACAACATCCCCCACTAAATAAATATTCGTCCACAATAGTATGAATAAAGGCATACCTGAAGGTTCAAATAAGCTGGGGTACTTCCCCCACATGCCTATCTCCAACTCCTAAGTAGCCTCCTCGATCGGTCGATGGCTTCTCTTAACCTTTAACTAGTATGGCCCTAGGGCGCAATTTCTTAACATCCCTAGCTAGAACAACTACCGGCTCCGCAACAATTATCAAAAGGTTATTTGATGCAACTGAATTATATTAAAGCATACGTGACTCATTTGAAATATAACGATGTAGCATTAATCTATGGAAGACGGGGTTTGGTAAATAGTCGCCCGGGCCTAGTCACCGCGACTCCTAGAAATAATCACAGGAAATTCTTTGATAACCTAGTAAAATACACAGGAGGTAAGCTAGTGCATATGTCACAGGCCCAACTCACTTCAAAATCTTAATTGGCCCAATATATTAAGCGCAAAGCTTATTCTTTTGGACAAATTGCATTACTTTTTAGGGCAATACTCTAAAAATACTCTATCACTAACCTCAGAGCATATCGAGACTCCAACCCGTAACACATAAGGATCTTAACCCTAAGCTCACAGTAGGCAGTGAATACAATATTCATAGGCATCCTTAGTGGATCAAACAAAAGCTCTGTAATCTCACAACTAATCTAAAGTAACAATGAATCAGTGTAACAACCTCTAAGGGACCCTCAAAAGGCCAGTGATTCACCCCATCAGTTCAAACACTAAAATGTAACAAGAACCAACAGGATAAATATACATGCCCTCAACAGATCAGCAGATATCCGAATAATCACGATCACCCAAAACTGAAACCATATTCACATATATTGATTTTACCCCATTTCCTACTCCCTCATGTAACTAATCTACACAATTAACCACAGTGGACTCATCTATGAACTGAGGTTAAAACAACCGCAAGTAACAATAGATGTAATCAGATACCGATGTATTTCCCCTTGCCTCTCAATCCATCAATCCCTACAATACTAAACAACCATGAGTGTAGTACTCGTCAGAACACCACCACAGTATAATAGATAACTGGCATGACAACCCTTAGTAGCTTCAAAACAACAACTAATACTCAAGAATATAGCATATGGTTGACATACAAGTCACCACTATTCTCAACAATTGTCAGATATACGAAAGTGCAAGAGATACTTAATATGCCACCACCCCCACCCCCTTAGACTAATTATTCACTCATCTGCATACAGGTGTATACCATATTCTCTATCACACTTCTCTGCAGATATCATCATTTAGTCACCCTCGATGCACCATGCATAATGAAGGTAAACCGATACAAAATCAAATACCTACTGGCCCCAACATCAGGTAACCAGAGCTATTGCAAATTAACATTGTACAACTCATTGCAAGCTTGAATAGTTTACCTCAACAATACTACCTCAACTGGCTAAAATCTAGAAATTTCAATATCTACGAGTCAATTCTAGCAACACAGCCCTTAATAGATCAAATCCTAGCAGAAGTACGACTAGTACAAACAAGTCAAAAATCCACAAACACCACAGGGGCATTAGTCAGCCTAAAATATACACCCGGGGATTCCTAATGGCCTTAGCAGATCTAGAATATAATTTTCAAAATGTCCTCCGCCTTGATCCTCATTTGATGGAACCCCAACCTCTATAGCAATAGAATATCCTTTTTTGGTAGAATTCTAGGAAAATCGACAAAGAATACATCTGAGAACTCACAATTACTGGAACAGGCTCTACCACAGAAGCCTCAACTATCATATCACAACCATGGGTCGAGTATACAAAATAATCAACTAATTCATCCCCTGAGCATGAATATAGAACATAATACTAGTGGATACAAGACTAACAGATCTCTGCCACGCTATTGGAGGCATATTAGGTATAGTTAAAGTAACAAACTAGGCATAATCATCCAGCACAACATGTTGAGAAACTAACAAATCTATACCTAGGATAGTGTCAAAGTTAGGCATATCTGGCAATATTGAATGGGCCTAAGTATCAAACTCCTAAAGAGTAATCACACATATCCTTCACACCAGATCCCCCACTAAAGAATCCCCTACTTGTCACATCCCACCCTGGGGTCGTGACCAGTGCCCGGTAGGAGCACGCAATCACATACTAAGTCGAATTCCTTTCTAATCATAGCCTAGAATTCTACCAAAATTTCGGCAGAGTTTCCTCTGTTTTATTGACTAACCGCACCTGCAGCACTCCCAGAATACACAGAAAAAACATACATATACATATACATTCACATGATATCGCTGGCCGACAAGGTCTACGCTGCGGTCCTGCCGCCTAATAAAGTATCCAACATAACATAACACGGTCCCGCCGCCTGATAAGTGTCAAAACATATAACAAACTTCTACATACAACAATTCTCACGCTCACTACCCACAAGTATCCACAGACCTCTATACAAATACTCTGAACAGAAGTACATATACATAACCGACTCAAAATATATAAAGCACATGAAGGACTACCCAAAGCTCGCTCCTGAACAAAGGA